>VWZI01023273.1:351-17398 GCA_013396835.1 Psilopogon haemacephalus | reverse complement strand
GAGGTGTCCCTGCCTATGGCACAGGGGGGTTGGGACTGGCTGAGCTTTGAGCTCCCTTCCAGCCTAACCCATTCTGTGATTCTGTGATTTCAAGGGCTCAGCTCTTGGGAGCAGCTTCCACCAGCAGCCTCTTCTCCACCAGCAGTCTCAAGCTGTGGCAGGGCAGGCTCAGGCTGGGTGTTAGGAGGAAGTTGTTGGCAGAGAGAGAGATTGGCATTGGGATGGGCTGCAGGGGAGGTGGTGGAGTCCCCATCCCTGGAGGTGTTGAAGCCAAGCCTGGATGGGCACTGAGTGCCATGGGCTGGTTGCTTGGCTGGGGCTGGGGGAGAGGTTGGGCTGGAGGAGCTTGGAGCTCTCTTCCAACCTGCTTGGTGGTGGAGTCCCTATCTCTGGAGGTGTTCCAGAGGAGGCTGCGTGAGCTCTCTCCCAAGCTGCCTGATTCTGTGCTTCCATGATTCTTCTCTTTTAAATCTTCACCAATCAAAGTGCAAGATCCTAGGGCAGTGCTGCAGCATGGGATCAAATTGCAGGGTTCCAGCCTTTGGGGGGGGCAGGTTTTGCTCCCTGTGTTCTCTTACCTGCTTGGAAGGCACAGGGAAAAGCTCAGCTCTGGTGACCTTTTCTCTCTGCTCCCTTGGGGCTTTTGTCTCAGTCCAGCTCCTGGCTGGTTGCAGCACAGCTCTGGCTGAGACTCTGCCCTGACCTATAATTGCAATTTTTGTCCAATGAGCAATTTTTCCAAAAACTTTCACTGGGTTCTGGGAAAGGGCCTTGTGGAGATGGAGACGAAGGGCCCTGGGCTGCCTTCCCACCTCCCTCCAGCTTGAAGAAACAGCCAAAGCAGGAGCTGCTGAGCCTGGAACCCTCCACAGCAAGCAGAGGTCCTTGTGCCCTCCATCCATGGCTCACATTGGCACCTTCTGCAGTTCAGCTGCCCAAGGGGCAGAGGAGGTCACCTCTGCAGTTCACAGGCTCAGCACCTCCTGCAGTTCACAGGTTCACAGGTGTCAGGGGTTGGAAAGGACCCAAAGAGCTCCTCCAGTCCAAGCCCTGCCAGAGCAGGACCATCCAAGCTAGCTCAGGGCACACAGCAACACATCCAGACAGAGTCTGCAAAGGCTCCACACAAGGAGACTCCACAACCTCTCTGGGCAGCCTGTGCCACTGCTCTGGGACCCACCCAGGCAAGAAGTTGCCTCTTGTCTTGAGCTGCAACCTCCTGTGCTGCAGCTTCCATCCATTGCTCCTTGGCCTATGGCAGGGAGCAGTGAGCAGAGCCTGTCCCCCCCCTCCTCACCCCCAGCCCTCACACACTTCCAAACATTGATCCAATCCCCTCTCAGCCTTCTCTTCTGCACACTCTCAGCCCCAGGTCCCTCAGCCTCTCCTCCCCAGCCACTGCTGCAGTCCCCTCAGCATCCTCACAGCCCTCCCCTGGACCCTCTCCAGCAGTTCCTGTCCCTCTGCAACTGGGGAGCCCCAAACTGAAGGCAGTGCTCAAGGTGAGGTCTGAGCAGGGCAGAGCAGAGGCAAAGGAGAACCTCCCTGGCTCTGCTGGACACACTCTGCCTGATGCCCCCCAGGCTCCCCTTGGCCCTCTTGGCTGCACACAGAAGAGGAGGGCACCTGCAGTTGAGCTGCCCAAGGGACGGAGGAGGACACCTTCTGCAGCCTCTCCCCACTGCATGTCTTGCAGCTCTGCTCTTTCCCCACTGCATGTCCTGACATGGTCCTTACAGACTTGGGTGAGGCCTGCAGCAGGCTGCCCAGAGGCTTCTGCTCTGCAGACTTCCAAGGCCTGTCTGGATGCATTCCTGTGTTCTGCTCTGCTCTGCAATGCTCTGCTTTCCTCTGCTCTGCTCCACTCTGCTCTGCAATTCTCTGCTCTGGAATGCAATGCTCTGTTCTGCAATGCTCTTGAGAGTGGAGATCTGCTCCACTCTGCTCTGCTCCACTCTGCTCTGCTTTGCTCTACAATGCTTTGCTCTGCTCTGCTTTCCTCTGCTCCACTCTGCTTTGCTCTGCTGAGCTGCACTGCTTTGTGCTGTGCTGGAGCTGCTCAGAAAATGAGTAGCTGTGGCACTTTGGGCCTGGCCTGGTGGCTGTGGAGGTGACCCCAGGCTCACAGGATGTCAGGGGTTGGAAGGGACCTGCCCTGGGTGGTGCTGCTCTGGCAGGGCTTTGGTCTCCATGGTCTCCAGAGGTCCCTTCCAGCCCCCACCAGTGCACGATGCCTTCTGCCCCCAGTGTGGCTCCCAAGGCAGAGCTGCCCTGGGTGAGGCTCTGCTCCTGCCACCTTCTGCACCTTTGCTCCTCAGAAGTCCTCTGGGATCCCAGGCAGAGGGAGAGGATGGGAGCAGGTGAGGACCCTGGGATTTTGGAAGAGAAGCAGCCAGAGGATGGGCAGAGCCTACCTGAGCAGGACTCAGGCAGGGGTGGGGGATGGGGAATGGAGGTGGTTTGTGGCCACAAGAGGATTCTGCTAAATTAAAAATATATATTTGTCTTTGCTGGTAGAGCAGAAGCCAGGGGAGCAGGCAGGAGGGAAGTGAGGAAGCTTTATTTAATTAGATTATCAGGCCCCAAAGGCTTCAAACTCATAAAAGAGACCCAAAAAAAGGCAGGAGCATTGTAATTGGGGATGGGCTCCTGCCAAGCACAGCTTTAACCAGGATTTAGCTTTGACCTCAGAAGTTAACAGCAGAGCCTTGAGCAGGAGCTGATTGCCTGTGGCTGGGAGCCTTAACTGGGAGCATTTTGCTCTTAGGAATGAGTTCTGCAGCAGGAGGCTGCTGGAGCACTGCCACAGGTTGCCCAGGGAGGAGGCTGAGGCCCACCTGAGGTCACCTGGAGACATTCCAGGTGAGGCTGGACAGGGCTGTGGGCAACCTGCTCTAGCTGAGGATGTCCCTGCTGAGTGCAGGAGGTTGGACTGGACGAGCTCTGGAAGTGCCTTCCAGCCCAGAGCACTGTGTGAGGCTTTGAGGAAAGGGCATCCTTGGTCCTCCCAGGGCTCTGCATGCAGGTCTCTGGCTGCTCTCTCACCTTTAGAGCTCTCTTCCTTGCCCAGGGCCAGGGTTAGCTCTGTGCACTGCTCAGATGTGCAGCTGAGGCAGCAGATGGTCACAGGGCTGCTCCTCCTCCCAGCCATGCAGCTGCAGCAGCTGAGCTCTGTCCTAGGGGCTGTGGCCCCTTCCTGGCCTGCTGGTGGCCTCTGTCTGGTGGCCATGCACTGGAGCAGCCTTCCCCACTGCCTCAGCCCCTGCCCAGCTCTGCAGGCACTCTCCAGCATGAGGTGCTCCCAGAGTGGCAGTGGACAGGAGGTGTCCCTGGCCACTCTGGCCTGACTGCCTGAGCCAGGGTGGGCTGTGGAGGCTGCTGGGCTGGGAGAGCCTCAGGCTGTCCTGTGCCTGGCTTCTGGCTGAACTCTGCTCTGCAATGCTCTGCTCTGCTGAGCTTTGCTGAGCTCTGCTGTGCTCTGCAGTGCTCTGCTGTGCTCTGCTCTGCTGAGCTTTGCGGAGCTCTGCTGTGCTCTGTAGTGCTCTGCTTTGCTCTGCTGTGCAATGCTCTGCTGTGCTCTGCAATGCTCTGCTGTGCTCTGCTCTACTCTGCTTTGCTCTGCTCTCTAATACTCTGATCTGCTCAGCTGAGCTCTGCTTTGCTTTGTTCTACTTTGCTTTGCTCTGTTCTGCAATGCTCTGCTCTGCTCTACTCTGCTCTCTAATATTCTGCTTTGCTGTGCTCTGCTTTGCTGTGCTCTGCAATGCTCTGCTCTGCTGAGCTCTGCTTTGCTCTGCAGTGCTCTGCTCTGCTGAGCTCTGCTTTGCTCTGCTCTGCTCTGCTGAGCTGCACTGGGCTGGGCTGAGCTGGTGCTGTTCAGAAAATGAGTAGCTGTGGCACTTTGGGCCTGGCCTGGTGGCTGTGGAGGTGATCCCAGGCTCCCAGGATGTGGAGGGGTTGGAAGGGACCCAAAGAGCTCATCCAGTCCAAGCCCCTGCCCCAGCAGGAGCATCCAAGCTAGCTCAGGGCACACAGCAACACATCCAGACAGAGTCTGCAAAGGCTCCACACAAGGAGACTCCACAACCTCTCTGGGCAGCCTGTGCCACTGCTCTGGGACCCACACAGGCAAGAAGTTGCCTCTTGTCTTGAGCTGCAACCTCCTGTGCTGCAGCTTCCATCCATTGCTCCTTGGCCTATGGCAGGGAGCAGTGAGCAGAGCCTGTCCCCCCCCTCCTCACCCCCAGCCCTCACACACAAACATTGATCCAGTCCCCTCTCAGCCTTCTCTTCTGCACACTCTCAGCCCCAGGTCCCTCAGCCTCTCCTCCCCAGGCAGTGCTGCAGTCCCCTCAGCATCCTCACAGCCCTCCCCTGGACCCTCTCCAGCAGTTCCTGTCCCTCTGCAGCTGGGGAGCCCCAAACTGAAGGCAGTGCTCAGGATGAGGTCTGAGCAGGGCAGAGCAGAGGGGGAGGATTCTGTGACTCTGAGCTGAGCTGAGGCAGACCTGGAGGGGGTGAGGTGAAGGTCCCATCCCAAGGCCTTGGCTCTGCTGATCTGTGGTGTCCTCTGCTCCCCAGCCCCAGCTCTGCTCAGCTCTGCCAGGAGCCCATCCAAGGGGTGTGTGGGTGCCAGGGGCAGTGGAGCTCAGGTCACCTGCAGAAGAGGCTTTCTGCAGCCCCTCCCCTGCCACTCTGCTCCTCCCCACCTACAAAAATGAAGCCAAAGCTGCAGCCCCTGCCCATGTGAGCCCCAGAGGCTGAGCAGCCTCCCTATGCCCACCTGCACCCATCCTGCCAGGGGCTGGGGCACACAGGGCAGGAGAGCTCCCAAGTGTCTTTCAGAGCAGCAGCTCAGCCCAGCTGCCAGCCCTCTGCTGCAGGCTCCCTCTCATTAGAGGTGGTGTGGAGAGGATTGAGGCAGGGACCCAGCAGCTCTAATGGGCACCTTTGTCCTGTGCCACAGGCAGCAGCTCTGAGGGGCTCCAAGTGGCTGTCAGCAAGGCACTGAAAGCCTCTGCCAAGCACTTATTAACCCTCCAGGAGCTAATCCTCTCCCTGAGCACCTTCCTTCTCCCCTCACATCCTCTGCTTCTGTGCTCCACGACCTCCCTGGGCAACCTGTGCCAGGGTCTCACTGCCCTCACTGCCAACAATTCCTCCCTCATCTCCACTCTCTCCCCTTTCCCAGCTCACAGCTATGGTCCCTTGTCCTATCCCTCCCAGCCCTTGTCACAAGTCCTTCCCCAGCTCTCCTGGAGCCCTTTTAAGCTGCTGGAAGGCTGCTCTGAGGCCTCCCCAGAGCCTTCTCCTCTGCAGCAACACCTCCTGTCTTGAGGATGAACAGAAGTGAGCCAGAGCAGGATTAGTGGTTCATGACCTGGCTGCCTGAGAGTGTGGGACCCGAGGGTCACTCAGAGGGTGGAGATGCTGAGGTGCTCCTGGATGGATCTGTCTGTGCTGTATCCACATCATACCAAGCAAACCTCAGCCTCTGCTGGCAGCACCATCAGCAGGACTGTGCCCAGGCACTGGCACGGGCTGAGGGCTGCCTGCACTGCCTGCTCTGCTGCAATCCACCCTGGCAGCAGGGTGCAGTGGAGCTCAGCTGCACACAGGGCTGGCTGCAAGCCAGCAGCTTCTCACAGGAGCCTTCTCCCCTGGCCAGGGCTACCAAGACTGCATCTGAACTTGTCTGGCATGGGACCTCCAAGCTCAAGAAGGAAACAGACTGGAGCTGGTCTTTACCTGTGCCTTCAGGTGCCAGAATGGGGCCAGGAGGCCAAGGGGCTGGTGGCATCTGAGTGGCAACACAGACATCTTCTCTCTTTCCCTTCATGACACCTTCCACCTCCATGCACCAGGAGAAGATGTGGAACAAGCTGCTGCTGTTACCTCCTCTTGTCCCCCACCAAGCCAGCTGTGAGTCCACTCACAAGGTCTGGCTCATCCCTCTGGCATAGACACAGGCATTGAGTGCAGCCAAAGGCTCCATGGCCCAGGGGAGTCCCTCAGGGAGCAGTCCTGGGCCCAGCCTTGTTCAGCATCTCTGTGGCTGCCATGGGCAGAGGCACTGAGTGCAGCCTCAGCAAGTTTGCTGAGCACCCCAAGCTGTGTGGGGCAGCAGGCAGGCTGGAGGGCAGGGATGGCATCCAGAGGGAGCTGGGCAGGCTGCAGAGGTGGGCACAAGCCAAGCTCAGGAGGTGCAACGAGGCCAAGGGCAAGGTCCTGCAGCTGGGTGGAGGCAATGGCAAGCAGCAATGCAGGCTGGGCAGGGAGTGGCTGGAGAGCAGCCCTGAGGAGAGGGACTTGGGGGTGCTGGTGGAGGAGAAGCTGAAGCTGAGGCAGCAGTGTGCACTTGCAGGGCAGAAAGGCAAGCAGAGGCTGGGCTGCAGCAGGAGCAGTGTGGGCAGCAGGACCAGGGAGGGGATTCTGCCCCTCTGCTGTGCTCTGCTGAGAGCCCACCTGGAGTAGTGCATCCAGTGCTGGAGCCCCTGGGACAAGAGGGATGTGGAGATGCTGGAGGTGTGCAGAGAAGGGCCCCGAGGATGCTCAGAGGGCTGCAGCAGCTCTGCTGTGAGCACAGCCTGAAAGAGTTGGGGCTGTGCAGGCTGCAGAAGAGGAGGCTCCCAGGGGACCTTCTGGTGGCCTTCCAGGATCTGAAGGGGGCTACAAAAAAGCTGGGGAGGGACTTTTGAGGCTGTCAGGGAGTGACAGGACTGGGGGGAATGGAGCAAAGCTGGAGGTGGGGAGATTGAGGCTGGAGGTGAGGAGGAAGTTGTTGAGCATGAGAGTGGTGAGAGGCTGGAATGGGTTGCCCCTGCAGGGAGGTGTTTGGGGCCAGATCCCTGGAGGTGTTTTTGGCCAGGCTGGCAGAGGCTGTGGGCAGCCTGCTCTAGGGTAGGGTGTCCCTGGGCATGGCAGGAGGGTTGGAGCTGCCTGATCCTTGTGCTCCCTTCCAGCCCTGACTGATTCTAGGATTCTCTTAACCTTGACCTTATCAGGGGTTTGGAACCTGCTGCCATAACATCCCTGTGAGGAAACCCAGAGGTGTGGCACAGAGGTGCAGGCAGTGAGCTGGACTAGGAAGTGGCAGCACAACAGAGTGCAGAGTGGTGCTCAGTGGTGCCAGGTCCAGCTGGAGAGCTGTCACCAGTGGAGTGCCCCAGGGATCAGTGCTGGGTCCAGTCCTGGACAACATCTCCAACGGTGCCATTGATGAGGGCACAGACAGACAGACAGAGGCTGCTCAGCAAGGTTGCTGAGGGCACCAAGCTGGGAGGCTTGGCTGAGGCAGCTGCAGGCTGTGAGGGCATCCAGAGAGAGCTGCACAGACAGAGCTGGGCACAGAGGAACCAAAGGAGGCTCAGCAAGGACAAGTGCAGAGTCCTGCAGCTGGGCAGGAAGAAGAAAGTGCAGCAGGACAGGCTGGGAGGGGACTGCTGGAGAGCAGCCCCAAGGAGAGGGAGCTGAGAGTGCTGGGGGAGAAGATCCATGGCACAGCAATGTGCCCTGGGGGCCAAGGGGAGCCTGGGGGGCATCAGGCAGAGTGTGTCCAGCAGAGCCAGGGAGGTTCTCCTTTGCCTCTGCTCTGCCCTGCTCAGACCTCATCTTGAGCACTGCCTTCAGTTTGGGGCTCCCCAGTTGCAGAGGGACAGGAACTGCTGGAGAGGGTCCAGGGGAGGGCTGTGAGGATGCTGAGGGGACTGCAGCAGTGGCTGGGGAGGAGAGGCTGAGGGAGCTGGGGCTGAGAGAGTGCAGAAGAGAAGGCTGAGAGGGGATTGGATCAATGTTTGGAAGTGTGTGAGGGCTGGGGGTGAGGAGGGGGGGAACAGGCTCTGCTCACTGCTCCCTGCCATAGGCCAAGGAGCAATGGATGGAAGCTGCAGCACAGGAGGTTGCAGCTCAAGACAAGAGGCAACTTCTTGCCTGTGTGGGTCCCAGAGCAGTGGCACAGGCTGCCCAGAGAGGTTGTGGAGTCTCCTTGTGTGGAGCCTTTGCAGACTCTCTCTGGATGTGTTGCTGTGTGCCCTGAGCTAGCTTGGATGGTCCTGCTGGGGCAGGGGCTTGGACTGGAGGAGCTCTTTGGGTCCTTTCCACACCCTGTGATCTTGTGAGCTGTGAGGATGGTGAGACAGTGGCACAGGTTGCCCAGGGATGCTGTGGTTGCCTTCTCCCTGGAGGTGTTCAAAGCCAGGATGGATGAGGCCCTGAGCAGCCTGGGCTGGTGAGAGTTGGAACTGGATGATCCTGAAGGTCCCTTCCAACCCATCCCATTCTGTGATTGTGTGGATCTGTACCAGCCCCAGCCCATGGCACTCAGTGCCCATCCAGGCTGTGCTTCAACACCTCCAGGGATGGGGACTCCACCACCTCCCCTGCAGCCCATCCCAATGCCAATCTCTCTCTCTGCCAACAACTTCCTCCTAACATCCAGCCTGAGCCTGCCCTGCCACAGCTTCAGCCTCTATCCCCTCCTGCTGTCCCTGGGTGCCTGGCAGCAGAGCCCAACCCTACCTGGCCACAACCTCCCTTTAGGTAGTTGTAGACATCAATGAGCTGTGCCCTGAGCCTCCTCTTCTGCAGGCTGCACACCCCCAGCTCCCTCAGCCTCTCCATGGCATAGCCAGGACTGTCCACCTCCTTCCCAGGGCTGGGGCTTCCTGCTTCTAGGCAGAAGGCACTGAGAATCCCCTTCCTCTGCAGCCCCCCAGTGCTGCTCTTTCTTGCAGGCTGGATGCAAGCAGCCCAGCTCCTACTGGCTTCATTTAACAAGAGCAACCAACACTGTCAGCTGCTCTCTGCCACCCGAGGGCAAGGTAGGGCAGCCTGCAGCTCCCTGCTCCATCCCCACTCTGCTCCTGGGGTCCCATGCTGCACCTGCCCCAGGAGGTGGGGCAGGGCTGGTTTGCTTTTGGGGAAGGAGAGCAGAAGTGCCCCATCACTGTGAGATGGAGGCAGTGGGGGCAGTAGAACCAGGCTGGCATCAGGAGCAGGACAGCAGCAGTCCTGCAGAGGCTGAGCAGAGAGGCAGTGAAGTTTGCCCCCATTATCTTGAGGGCTTGGAGAATACCCAGCAGCTCCTTCAGGGGCTGGCTCTGGAGGTCTCCCAGCTCCTGTTGAATCACAAAATCACAGAATCAGTTAGGGATGGAAAGGAACCACAAGGAGCATCCAGCTCCAACCCCCCTGCCATGCCCAGGGACACCCTACCCTAGAGCAGGCTGCCCACAGCCTCTGCCAGCCTGGCCAAAAACACCTCCAGGGAGTCTGTGGAGCACAGAATCACAGAATGTGATCAAAGATCACATTCTGTGTTTCTGTGCTCCACAGCCTCCCTGGGAAGCTTGTGCCAGTCTCTCCCCACCCTTAACCACCTCCAGGGATCTGGCCCCAAACACCTCCCTGCAGGGGCAACCCATTCCAGCCTCTCACCACTCTCATGCTCAACAACTTCCTCCTCACCTCCAGCCTCAATCTCCTCACCTCCAGCTTTGCTCCATTCCCCCCACTCCTCTCACTCCCTCACACCCTCCAAAGTCCCTAGCCAAGTTTTTTGTAGCCCCCTCCAGATCCTGCAAGGCCACCAGAAGGTCCCCTGGGAGCCTCCTCTTCTGCAGCCTGCACAGCCCCAACTCTTTCAGGCTGTGCTCACAGCAGAGCTGCTGCAGCCCTCTCAGCATCCTCGGGGCCCCAGAGCTGAATGGCTGTTGGGGATGGTTTATTTTTGATCTTGCTACCTGGGTTAGGAACTGGAAAGGCTCCCAGTGCACCTTGGCACAGCCACAGTGCAGCAAGGCTGGGAGAGGAACCTGCTGCTGCAGCCTCTGCTCACCCTCACACCAGGCTGACACTCAGGGCTGCAGCCTTGCTCTGCCTTGCTGCTCCATGCCCCCCTCCCCTTCTCCAGACTGTAACAGTTGGAGAAAAGCCACGGGAAGATTCTCAGAGAGCCCAGGAGACTTGAGAGGACATCACAGGAGCAGGCAAGGCAGCAGGGAGAGGAGGGCTGGAGAGGGCTTCTAGCACTGTCTGCAGCTCTGCAGCCCCCAGCACAAGCAGCACATGCAAGTGGTGGAGCCAGTGCAGAGGAGGCCACCAAGATGCAGCTGAGAGGGCTGCAGCAGCTCTGCTCTGAGCACAGGCTGAGAGAGTTGGGGCTCTGCAGCCTGCAGAGGAGAAAGCTGCCAGGAGACCTTGGAGTGGCCTTGCAGGGTCTGAAGTGGGTTCCAGGAGGGCTGGGGAGGGACTACTGACAAGGGCTGGGGGTGAGAGGAGGAGGAGGATGAGGAGGAGGAATGGGTTTGAAGTATGAGAGGGGAGATTGGAAGTGGATGTGAGGAGGAAGTTGTTTGCAGTGAGGGTGGTGAGACACTGGCACAGGCTGCCCAGGGAGGTTGTGGAGCACAGAAGCACATTCATGGTTCATGTTTGGATCTTGCCTTCATTAAGGGAAAGGCAAACTCTGGACCCTGTCAGGTTTGCAGCATTACTCAAGATCAGCAACCTGGAGTGGTGGTGCCCAGGAGAACCTCGGCAGTGTTTCAGCTACACTCCTTGAAGATGCTGCCTTGGCTTGGCCCTGCTGCCAGGGCATGGGGAGACCAAGCACCCGAGATGGATTTGCTGTCCAGGATTTGGTCTTTCCTTTTCACTTTGGGTGGCAGAAAACAAAGCTAGAGGAGACTTGTCCACAGGTGTGAAGGTGAGGAGTGTCCCTGGAGCTTGTTTGGAGCTGTCTTGGGAGCGTCCAGCTCCTGCAGGTGTGGTTGTGGAGCACAGCAGGGCTGTGCTGGCATCCCACCAGTCTGGCTTGGCCTTTGTCTTGGCTGGGAGATGAAGGTGGGGGAGAGAGAGAGGCCAAAGGTCTTGCAAGAGCAAGCTGAAGGGAAACTATGAGCAGAGGCCTGAGTGGGGCTGGGCACAGACTCTGCTGCCAGGCTGCTCCATGCTCTCTCTGCACCACTGGCAGGCAGCTGGCCCAGGCAGGTGGCCCCAGGCAGGTGGCCCCAGGCAGGTGGCCCCAAGCAGGTGGTCCAAGCAGGTGGTCCAAGCAGGTGGCCCCAGGCAGGTGGCCCCAAGCAGGTGGCCCCAAGCAGGTGGCCCAGGCAGGTGGCCCCAGACAGGTGGTCCAGGCAGGTGGCCCCAAGCAGGTGGNGGAAAGGCAAACTCTGGACCCTGTCAGGTTTGCAGCATTACTCAAGATCAGCAACCTGGAGTGGTGGTGCCCAGGAGAACCTCGGCAGTGTTTCAGCTACACTCCTTGAAGATGCTGCCTTGGCTTGGCCCTGCTGCCAGGGCATGGGGAGACCAAGCACCCGAGATGGATTTGCTGTCCAGGATTTGGTCTTTCCTTTTCACTTTGGGTGGCAGAAAACAAAGCTAGAGGAGACTTGTCCACAGGTGTGAAGGTGAGGAGTGTCCCTGGAGCTTGTTTGGAGCTGTCTTGGGAGCGTCCAGCTCCTGCAGGTGTGGTTGTGGAGCACAGCAGGGCTGTGCTGGCATCCCACCAGTCTGGCTTGGCCTTTGTCTTGGCTGGGAGATGAAGGTGGGGGAGAGAGAGAGGCCAAAGGTCTTGCAAGAGCAAGCTGAAGGGAAACTATGAGCAGAGGCCTGAGTGGGGCTGGGCACAGACTCTGCTGCCAGGCTGCTCCATGCTCTCTCTGCACCACTGGCAGGCAGCTGGCCCAGGCAGGTGGCCCCAGGCAGGTGGCCCAGGAAGGTGGCCCCAAGCAGGTGGCCCCAAGCAGTTGGCCCCAGGCAGGTGGCCCAGGCAGGTGGCCCAGGCAGGTGGCCCAAGCAGTTGGCCCCAGGCAGGTGGCCCAGGCAGGTGGCCCAAGCAGGTGGCCCCAAGCAGGTGGCCCCAAGCAGTTGGCNGGCCCCAAGCAGGTGGCCCAAGCAGGTGGCCCCAAGCAGGTGGCCCCAGGCAGGTGGCCCAAGCAGGTGGCCCCAGGCAGGTGGCCCCAGGCAGGTGGCCCAGGCAGGTCCTGATGCAGGCAGCCTGAGGCTGGCCTCTAGGCTGCAGAGGCAGTGGTGCCTGTGTGTGTGCCTCCGGCAGCCCTGCAGCAGCCCTGCAGCAGCCCTGGCTGCCAGCACAGACTGCTCTGGAGCTGGCAGTGTTGGTGGTGCCCTCACAGCTGGGCTCAGGCTGTGGAGAGGCTTCGCTGCCCTCACTGCAAGGCACCCTGCAAGGGAAAGGTCCTCATCACTGCCTCTGCTAGGACAGATCTGCTTACAGAGACCTCAGCCCTGGCCTCTGCTTTGCTGGGGGGCCTGGGAGAGCACTGATGGTGGAGATCCATGGGTGAAAAGGAGGCTCTCCCTCTGTGGATCCTGGGGGTGACACTGGGCACATCCTCAAGCTTCTCCTGAAACCTCACAGCCCCTTTGCTCTGCTTTAGTTGGCCAGCAAGGTCCTCATGAAGATCCCATTCTGTGGTTCTGCAATCCACAACCTCCCTGCAGGTGTTGAAGGCCAGGCTGGATGAGCCAGGCAGGAGCAGAGCTCATGGGGCAGGCACCACCTGCAGTGCCCTGCAAGGAGCAGGCAGCACCTGCAGTGCCCTGCAAGGAGCAGGCAGCACCTGCAGTGCCCTGCAAGGAGCAGGCAGCACCTGCAGTGCTCTGCAAGGGGCAGGCAGCACCTGCAGTGCCTTGCAAGGGGCAGGCAGCACCTGCAGTGCTCTGCAAGGGGCAGGCAGCACCTGCAGTGCTCTGCAAGGGGCAGGCAGCACCTGCAGTGCTCTGCAAGGAGCAGGCAGCACCTGCAGTGCCCTGCAAGGAGCAAGCACCACCTGCAGTGCCCTGCAAGGAGCAGGCAGCACCTGCAGTGCTCTGCAAGGGGCAGGCAGCACCTGCAGTGCTCTGCAAGGGGCAGGCAGCACCTGCAGTGCTCTGCAAGGGGCAGGCAGCACCTGCAGTGCTCTGCAAGGAGCAGGCAGCACCTGCAGTGCTCTGCAAGGGGCAGGCAGCACCTGCAGTGCTCTGCAAGGAGCAGGCAGCACCTGCAGTGCTCTGCAAGGGGCAGGCAGCACCTGCAGTGCTCTGCAAGGAGCAGGCAGCACCTGCAGTGCTCTGCAAGGGGCAGGCAGCACCTGCAGTGCTCTGCAAGGAGCAGGCAGCACCTGCAGTGCTCTGCAAGGGGCAGGCAGCACCTGCAGTGCTCTGCAAGGGGCAGGCAGCACCTGCAGTGCTCTGCAAGGGGCAGGCAGCACCTGCAGTGCTCTGCAAGGAGCAGGCAGCACCTGCAGTGCTCTGCAAGGGGCAGGCAGCACCTGCAGTGCTCTGCAAGGAGCAGGCAGCACCTGCAGTGCTCTGCAAGGGGCAGGCAGCACCTGCAGTGCTCTGCAAGGGGCAGGCAGCACCTGCAGTGCTCTGCAAGGGGCAGGCAGCACCTGCAGTGCTCTGCAAGGGGCAGGCAGCACCTGCAGTGCTCTGCAAGGGGCAGGCAGCACCTGCAGTGCTCTGCAAGGGGCAGGCAGCACCTGCAGTGCCCTGCAAGGGGCAGGCACCACCTGCAGTGCCCTGCAAGGGGCAGGCACCACCTGCAGTGCTCTGCAAGGGGCAGGCAGCACCTGCAGTGCCCTGCAAGGGGCAGGCAGCACCTGCAGTGCCCTGCAAGGGGCAGGCACCACCTGCAGTGCTCTGGAAGGAGCAGGCCATGGGGTGGGGCTGGGCAGCAGGCTCCCGTGGAGCAGCAGCAGGGAGGGAGGGGCTGTGGGGGTCTGACTTTGTCCTCGTTGCAGGCAGGCAGTGGCAGAGGTCGGCAGCGGCGCTGGGTCGGGCGCAGTGACCCCGAGGGATGCAGGCAGCTGGGGAGCAGGTAAAGCTGCACCACCTCACACCCCCACACAGCCCACGCAGGGCTCACCACAACCCCCCCAGCTGGCACAGGGGTCAGGGCAGATGCTGGCTCCAGGCCTGCCTGTGCTGTCAGGCAGGGATCATCGTTCCTGTCGGGATCAGCTCTGCCCTCCAAGCACAGACCCTCAGGGGCTGCCCATGCCTGGCCCATAGAGGGGTGGTTGGGGTTCCGCCTCACCTCTTGCTCCTTGCCCAGGGGCAGGGCAATCTGCACCAGGAAGGAGGCCACACAACTCCAAGGGGCTGGAGCATGTCCAAAGAAGAGCAACCAAGCTGCTGAAGGGCCTTGAGTACAAGTGTGAGGAGCAGCAGAGGGAGCTGGGGGTGTGCAGGCTTCAGGAGAGGAGGCTGAGGGCAGACCTCAGCAGCCTCTGCAGCTCCCTGAGAGGAGGCTGCAGCCAGTTGGGGTTCTCCATCTCTGCCAGGTTCCAAACCCACGTGGACACCGTCCTGAGTGATCATTGCTCTGCTCTGAGTGATCATTGCTTTAGCAGAGGATCAGCAGTGGTGTGGGCAGCAGCAGAGGGATGTGATTGTCCTCCTGTGCTGGGCACTGGGGAGGCCACACCTTGAGTCCTGGGCTCGGTTTTGGGCTCCTCCCCACAAGAAGGACATTGAGGGGCTGCAGCAGGTCCAGAGAAGAGCAGCCAGGATGGAGAAGGGCACAGGTGTTGTGAGGAATGGTGAGGGAGCTGGAGCTTAGTCTTCAGGAGAGGAGGCTGAGGGCAGAGCTCATTGCTCTCTGCAGCTCCCTGAGAGGAGGCTGCAGCCAGCTGGGGTTGGGCTCTGCTCACACGCAGCAAATGCCAGGCCAAGAGGAAACATCCTCGAGTTGTGCCAGGGGAGGCTCAGGTTGGACACTAGGAACAATTTCTTCCCAGCAAGGTCCTCAGGCCCTGGCCCAGGCTGCCCAGGGAGCAGTCCCCAGCCTGGAGGTGTTCCAGAGCTGCCTGGATGTGGTGCTGAGGGAGGTGGCTCAGTGGCAGTGGCTGAGCAGCAGGGCAGGGGTTGGGAGCTGTGGGGCACTGCTGGGCTGGGTGGCCTCAAAGGCCTCTCCCAAGCTCAGTTCATGGCTCTGTGCTTCCCTGCTGGTGGGAAATTGTCCTTCAGTGGAGAGAGTGAAGCAGGAGAGAGGAGATGCTGCTGCCCACTGCCCAGTGCCAGCCTGAGCAGTTCCATCAGGCACCATGGCAGAGGAGCACCTGTGCTGAAGCATGCTTCAGCTGGGCCACACTGGCAGCTGCCCAGCAAGCCCCAGAGCTGCAGGGAGCTGCAGTGGCTGCTGCAGTGCTGCTGCTGTGCCAGCTGCAAGAGCCAGGGCCAGAGCCTTTGCCACACAAAGCTGCAGCACCAAGCAGGGACCTGCTGATAGCTGCTGAGAGCAGAGAGCTGCAGCCTGGCTGGAGCTCTGCAGGACCTTCTGTCTGAGCAGGGCTGTGAGAGCAGAGGCAGCTGCAGCCCAGCACCTCCTGTTAGCAGGCACCAGCAGAGCACTGAGCAGCCAAGGCAGGAGGGATCTTCATTGTGGGGAGAGCTACAGCTCAGCAGGCTGGGGGCACCCAGAGCTGAGTGCTGCCATTTGGGCATCCCCATGGCTTCTCAGGGGCTTTGTGTCACCCCAGGCTTGCAGAGAGGGAAGCTGAGGCAGAGGCTTCCAATCATAGAAGGCTGGAAGGGACCTCAAAGCTCAGCCAGTTCCAATCCCCCTGCCATGCCCAAGGGACACCTCCACCAATGCAGGCTGCTCAGGGCCTCATCCAGCCTGGCCTTGAACACCTCCAGGGAGGTTATGGAGCACAGATCCAAGACCCCATTCTGTGCTTCTGTGCTCCACAACCTCCCTGGGCAACCTGTGCCAGTCTCTTCCCCACCCTCACTGCAAACAATTTCTCTCTGATCTCCACTCTCCCCTCTCCCAGCTCACAGCCATTGTCCCTTGTCCTGGCACTCCCAGCCCTTGGCACAAGTCCCTCCCCAGCTCTCCTGCAGCCCCTTCAGGTACAGGAAGGCTGCTCTGAGGTCTTCCTGCAACCTTCTCCAGGCTGCACAGCCCCAACTCTCCCAGCCTGTCCCCACAGGGGAGGTTCTGCAGCCCTCTGAGAGTGCTGGTGACCTCCTCTGGACCCTCTCCAGCAGCTCCAGGTCCTCCTTGTGCTGGGGACAGTGCTGCAGGTGGGGGTCTCACGAGAGAAGGGCAGAGGGGGAGAATGATCTGCCTGAGATGTGAACTAGAATTAAGGAGAGGCCCCAGAGGGTCTCTCTGCCTGCTCTTAGTGGGCAGCCAAGCTGCAGGCAGATGTTGTTTTAAATCCCCAGCAGCTGTTAGCATGGCTCAGCTTGAGGCCCAGAATGAAACTCCTGCCCCAGAAGAGGACATTTCAGGTGGCACTGGATTGGAGGTGCAGGGGTTACAACGGTGCAGAGCTGGAACTGTGGGGCTGCAGCTGAGGTCCGAGGATGGTGAGAGGATCTTTGAGGTTGGAAGAGACCTCTCAAGGTCATTAAGGCAATCTAAGACCCCTCAGGGCAAATGCACCACGCCCCCAAGTGCCAGGGCCACAGAGTTCTTGGGCACTCCCAGCGACGGTGACTCCACCACCTCCTGGGCAGCCTGTGCTGCCCTTCTTGCTGATGCCAGACACCCCCCAGCAGCTCTCCTGTGTCCTGCAGAGAGCTGCGTTCCACCGGCAGGTGGTCAGCAGGGAGAGCCACGCAGGCTGCCCCAGCACAGCTGCGTCCAAGCCCTACAAACCACACTGCACACATCTGCCCTTGTCGGGGCAAAGGCAGCCACGGCCCTGCCCCGGGCAGCTGCTGCCCACAGCCGGGACACCACCAGGCTGCACAGCCTGGAGCTGCACAGCTTGGGGCTGCACAGCTTGGGGCTGCCTAGCCTGGGGCTGCACAGCCTGGGGCTGCCCAGCTTGGGGCTGCACAGCTTGGGGCTGCACAGCTTGGGGCTGCCCAGCTTGGGGCTGCCCAGCTTGGGGCTGCACAGCTTGGGGCTGCCTAGCCTGGGGCTGCACAGCCTGGGGCTGCACAGCTTGGGGCTGCCTAGCCTGGGGCTGCACAGCTTGGGGCTGCACAGCCTGGGGCTGCCCAGCCTGGGGCTGCACAGCTTGGGGCTGCACAGCTTGGGGCTGCCCAGCTTGGGGCTGCAGAACCGGGGGGTACACGGCTTTAG
>VWZI01023272.1:36213-66492 GCA_013396835.1 Psilopogon haemacephalus | reverse complement strand
GGATGACTTGACACGCATCCATGTGGTGAACAATGAAGGGAGAGATTGGGAGAGCCTGGCAGAGTGGATCCACATCAAAAGGGGTCACTCAGACTCGGACATTGCTGCAGAATACACTGCCGCAAAGGAGCTAAGGGACCACCTCAAAATTCCTACTCCACTGCCATGAGTAGCACAGACGTTCTCTAAGGCTCCCACTGCCTTTCATTTTTAAGTAGGGCAAAGCTGTTTTATGCCAAACCTTTTCCAAATTTTCTGATTTTTCTAAATTGCCTGAAAATCATCTTTGTGAAGATTTTTCTGAACTAATTAGAACCTAATTTTAAACTAGTTCACACATGGTTTGTGGGTGGGGCTTTTGGGAATTATAAAACTACATAATTTATAATTCCTGCCTCTTAATTGCCCACAATCAATTCAGACTGGATGGGGAATAGGAGTACTGTAGACATGGATGAAGGAAACATTAATGAGATTTTTTTTTTTTTAAATATAAAAGAAATTATAGTAATTGGTGGCAAACTTCTGTTACCATTATTTCATTGGCAAACTTCTGTTACCATTATTTCATTACTCATATAACTTTATCAGCTTCTCCTCTAACTCCAGTCTGCTTAACCTGGGCTGTGGTCAATTTCCTGTACGCACAATAAATGGGACATTTGGCTGACAAAGTTAGTGCAATAATCTGCCTTGAGATTGCTCTGCCTCAAAGTAGGAATTCAGTGTAAAGAAAACCTTACTCATTCCCAATATCGAAGTTATAGAATCATAGAAAGGTTTAGGTTGGAAGGGACCTCAAACATCATCTAGTTCCAACCCCCCTGTGCCATAGGCAGGGACATCTCCTAGAACAGGTCACTCAAGGCCTCATCCAACCTGGCCTTGAACACCTCCCAGTATCCATAACCTCCCTGGACTACCTGTGCCAGTGTTTCACCACCCTCACTGCAAAGAACTGCTACCTAACATCCCGTCTAAATCTCCCCTCTGCCAGGTTAAAGCCAGTACACCTTGCCCTGTCATTACCAGACCTTGTAAATAGTCCATTCCTAGCCTTCCTGTAGCCCCCCCTCAGATACTGGAAGGCTAGTACAAGGTCTCCTGGAAGCCTTCTCTTCTCCAGGCTGCAGAGCCCCAGCTCTCTCATCTTGTCCTCATAGCAGAGTTGCTCCAGCCCTCTGAGCATCTTCATGGCCTCCTCTGGACTGGCTCAAACAGTTCCATGTCTGCCTTGTGTTGCAGGCTCCAGAACTGCACACAGCACTCCAGGTGGGGTCTGACAAGAGCAGAGTAAAGGGGGAGAATCACCTCCCTTGCCCTGCTGGCCATGCTGCTCTTGCTGCAACCCAGGACACAGTTGCTGTCTGGGCTGCGTGCACACTGCTGGCTCATGTTGAGCTTCTCATCAATCTAGACCTCCAGGTTNGGAGAATCACCTCCCTTGCCCTGCTGGCCATGCTGCTCTTGCTGCAACCCAGGACACAGTTGCTGTCTGGGCTGCGTGCACACTGCTGGCTCATGTTGAGCTTCTCATCAATCTAGACCTCCAGGTTCTTTTCCTCAGGGCTGCTCTCCAGCCATTTACCATCCAGCCTGGAGTTGTGCTTGGGATTGCGCCCACTCAGGTTCTTCTTTTGTTTGTTGTCTGCTATAGAAGGAACACTCTTTCAATACAGTTTCATGGAGATTTTCACTTTTGTCCCCCATGAAACTATCAGGTCTACTTACATTATGATGTTTTATCTTGAAAAGTCCATACCTCTCCCTTTAAATTTCAGATGATTTTGTTGACATCAAGACTAATTGTGGAACAGGATATGATTTAAAACACATTTAAAAAGAGGTGATGAAATAAAAGTTTACTAATACATTTATTGTGCTTACTTAAGTTAATTAGCTGCTCTTCTGTCCTTTTCTCTATATTGCAATCATTATGCTTCATGGGGAGCAATAATCTCTGGTGGATAGCACTCCTCACAAAGATGAGAACACATCATAGGTACAACCTTCAGACAGTAAAAAGTAGTTAACATTTGTGGTGAAAAATGTATCTTAGTCTCTCTATTTGTGAAGATCCTAAGGACATGAAATGGCCTTCTCTTCCCTGAGGAGCCTCACTGAGCAACTGTATACAGCCTTAAACCCAGCTTTCTGATGAAGTGACTGAGGCCACCCTTGTCCCCTTACTCTGTTCTGGTTGTCCTTGGGCTATCAGGAGCCTGTGCTGCCACTGGCCCTATGCTGCCCGTTGGCAAGGTCCATAACAGAGCCACTCTTGCATCCCATCCCACGCCTTCTGTATGGGGCAGCCCTCATACCTGCTGCTCCTGCGTGATGAGGCCAGGTAAAGCTCTGGGGACTGGGACCATGCTTAAGTAGCACTCACAGGCTTCTACAGGGAGTATATGGGATGAGGCCCCAGATGATGTTATTCTGGGCATTTAAGGCTGTTTGGGCCCTTAGAGCCATGACACTGGTCTCATTAGGCATGCAAACATTCAGACAGCCTCTCTGTGCTATCCTGAGATCCAAAATGTTTGTTCATTTAAACACTGCTCCTTGTTCAGAAGGAGCTTTGCTGCAGCAGGGCAGCCATGTCATGTGCACCCTTGTAAATCTGGAGATGTGCCATAGCAGACATCGAAGAAGATGACAGTTTGAGCGTGCACAAAGAAAATTACGCATTTGAGCATGGGGCATTGACCCAAATACTAATTATATTGTCTACATTATATTTTGGGATTTGAGTCTTTTTTCATCCACCTACTGTGATTACAGTTTGTGGATAGACAGTCTGTATATGACAGAGACAGTGAACTGGGGAAGCCAGAGTAGCTTGAGAGAACAAGCCTTCCTGAGAGCCAGCAATTGACTCAGCATTTGTGGTAGAGCCAGCAGAACGGTGCTTAGCAGGGTCTTTTTGCAGCATCCATTTGTAATTGTAAAGAAAGAGAAAGATGCTTCCTGCAACATAGTCCTACCACCATGAGTCCACAGAGACAGGCTTGTCCCTGCCAGCTGACAATGTGATGAAGGAAAAATATGTTTTTCTCAACATGTCTACACAGGCATGTGTAGAAAGACCTGAATCTGCTGGAGACAGTCAGAACATGCTAGGAACCTGTACAACAAAATTCAGCCCTGCTGAGACACTCAGTGTGATATACAGCTTCCAGATCCAAGCAAACCTGAGTGGAAACACAAGAGGCCTCTCAAGCCAGGGGTATTCCATGTTTGCAGTTTTGGCTAGGGAAAAAACTTGCCTGTGTTGCTGCAGTCTGTATAAAGCTGGTAGTAATTGTTACTTACAAAGTAGGTCAGAGTAGGCTTGCCTGTCTCCTTGTCTTGCCCCACTTTGCCTTGATATCATGGTTTAACTTCAATTCAACCATCAACTAACTATCAAATCTGGTCCTAAAATGTCCCTCAGCTCCACATCTATGTGTCCCCAGGAATTGGGGTTTAACAATCTCCCTGGGAAGCCTATTCCAGTTAACTCTTTCAGTGAAGAAGTTTCTCTAAGATCTAATCTAAACCTCCTCTGGTACAATTTGAAGCCAGTTCTTCTCATTCTATTACTTGTTACTAGGGAGAAGAAACCAACATCCACCTCGGTGCAACCTCCGTTCAGGTAGATGTAAAGAGTGTAACAAATACAAAAAATAGCAATATACAATCTACTGTGAAGAAATGCAGCTCTATCCCAGACCAACAAGCACACTTAGTTATGGTTGAATTACCTTTCATCTGATTTGCAGGCTTCCTGCCCCACATGTAAATTGCTCCACTCTGCACCTGTGTACCAGGCTCCAAGTTCTGAGATGCTCTGCTGTGTCACTACTTCTCCTGCCCTCTCTCATACTTGGTGAGTTACAACCTTCTCTCTCTGTTTAATGAACAAGACTGGCAGAGTGGAACATGAAGAATATGTGATTATGCTGTGCTTGAAGAAGTGGTTCAGTAACCTGAGCAGATTCATAAGCTGCGTTCTCTGAGGGTTTACTTCTCTGTATTTGACCTTTCGCTATTTTCTTTCCAGTTTTTACATGCTGAACTTTCTAGTCAGCCAAAATGTTCAATTCAATCACAATCAGGCTTTGATGAAAAATTCTGCTGCTTCCTTTTTCTGTTACCTTAACAACAAGCATGCTGTGCTGGTTTGAACTAATTGGAGAATTTGAGTGAGAAATTAGACTATTGGCTGAGAAATGAAAATACGTTGTGTCATTTCACTCACAGCTTTACTGAGAAAGAAAAAAAAATTGTTTTAAGAATTGTAACCCAAATATAGATAAGTCAGATGGTTTCAGGCCTCTCTGGGCTGCGACTGCTTCTCTTGCATGGTTCCTTTGTCTCTGCCTTTGTACCTAATTTTCAATAATTCTACTAACTTCTTTCCTACTGCTAATCCCCCAACCGATCTACCTCCGCCTATCTGCTTCATCAACAGATAGTGAGATAAGATTGGGGAAGGGGGGAAAGGTGGTAGGGGTGGCTGAAAAACCCCTCTTAGGGATTTTGGTCTCTAGGAGGGGTGTGGTGTTTCTGTATTACCTTTTCACTGTATATATCTGTAAATATCTGTTATACATTGTTAATATTTTCCTGTATATTGTGCATTGCTGTAAATGTAAAGCTTCATTTATCAAATTCCAGCATTCTGAGTCCTAGCCAGGGTTATATCAAAGGTGGGGGAGGCAGATAACTGTTCAAACTACCACATATTTTTAAATTGGCTTACCCAATGTGGGGCTTGAGGTTTAATTACATTTCTTTGGTTGTTAATTAATCCTGGAAGTTAAAAATGAAGCTGACTTGGCTGCCGTACTCAGTTATTCCTTCTGTGACTCTATGGTTTTCGCATAGATTGCGTGTGGCAACAATTGGTACTTTTACATGGAATTTGGCATGAAGAAAGTTTAAGAACATGGTCTGGAAATATGGTGACTATTTTTTAGGTTATATGGGGTTAAATATAACTGAAAGAGCTTAAAATACTGTTTTTTTATGTTTTTAATAAATCAGAAAATATTAGCAGTTAAATGAGCTATTCAGCTGCATTAGTGAGAGTTATTCTGCCAAAAAGCACTATGCCTGACCCTTGTGAAAACTTCTGTTCAAAGACCACAGTGATATATTTAACCTGAGTCATCATTTTCTTTTTAATCATAATTTTAATATTAATTTCTCTTTTGAGCCTGAAAACTTCTGCTATGACTTTTAAAAAGCAGATAGATCATGCCAGGAGAAGGAGATACAGAGAGATTGGAATACAAACAGAGTCTGGCTGTACACCTGGACAATGTTTACATAAATGTCCGAAAAACTGTTTATGTGGATAAGGGTCAATGTTCCCAAACAATCACTACTTCAGCTGCAGAAAGTCTTTCTGCAGGTAGTTCGAGTTCCCAGACAGCAATTTGTGATCCCAATACTGATTCTAATATGCCAGCAGCTCAGATTCCCCAAAATTCAGATCCATCTTCTGTTAAACCGGCTCCTGCCAAAGTGAAAGCTAAAATTAGGTCAAAACATGGTTCAAAAGCAGATCTAGGTAGTGGCACAGGTACCTCTGATGTGCAGGAAGAAGAGCAGGAAGAAGAGAAGCTTAGTCTTAAAGATCTGACCGGTTTGCTTAGATCTAAATATGAGGAAAACGTATGATTAGTTAACAGGTCAGAAGATGTCTCTCTGGAGATTAGGAATGCTGTTAGAAGAGTTTTGTTTGGCCAGGCATCAACAGACCAGCAAGGAGAAGAGGAGGAGAAGGATGACATACAGGGCTCTAATGATCCCCTTAGAGAGGTCAGGGAATTTAGAAAGGAATATTCAAGGGAATCAGGAGAGCCAATCCTAAGCTGGCTGGTGAGATGCTGTACTATTGGTGCAAATGCCCTACAGGTAGGAGACAAGTCTGCAAAGCAGATAGGCCCACTTGCAAAGGAGAGTGGAGTGGACAAACACTTGGCAACCAATCTTGGTGTGGTTAGCTTGTGGACACATCTTCTGCTGGCTGTGGGTATGAGATACACCTCCCGAGATGACTTGCCATGGGTAGCTAGGAAGTGGAAGACAATTGAGCAGGGAATTAAGCTTCTGAAGGAGCTTGCTGTGAAGGAATTGCTTTATGGAGATCATGCCATACATGAGCCTGATAACATTCCTCTTGGAACAGGTCTCATGAAGAAGATTATTAAACTTGCTCCTTCATCCTATGCTAACATCTTGACTAGTAAGTTTCTATCAAAGGGTGATAATGGAAGGCTTACTGTTGGTGAGTTCACTGATCAACTCAGGGAGATAAGAGGACAGCTTGTTACATACCACCCTAGTCTCTGCCATAGAAACTACAGGGCTAAAGGATATGACTACAAAGCTAGAGGGTACCTTTAAAGATGGCATGAAAGAACTTTAGGAGGAACTCAAAATGTCCATATCGAATCTGGCAAAGGATACCATTCCTTCTTCATCTGAATGGGTGCATGTTTCTGCTATCAGGAACAGATGCCCACCTCCTGCAAGGCAATTCCGGCCCAGGAGACAAATTCCAAGACATCAGCAATCATATGCGTCACCTAATGGATACATTCCAATAGAATCAGTTTTCTGTACTATCCCTTTTCCTCCTCCTGGCTAGAGGAAGGGCACTCCTAATGCTGAACATGGCATATAGGGTGTACACAGTGGTTGATGTTGTTGTGAAAGGAATTACAATTATTAGAATAATTGAAATTGCTCTGAGGAGCTGAAGAAGTGACAGCTACTCTTCTCGCATTGTTGCCTCTGTTTCTGCCACTCAGCAGTTCCCTGACTCTCTTTGAAAGGACTGAAGTAGGCTGACGATCCCATTTATTCATGTTCTCAAAAAATTAGGACACTCAGGATTATATAGAGTGGAAGAAACATACAATTGTAACTGGTCCTGATGCACCTGCATTTTGTGAATTGACGTTTTGAGACAAGGTTGTTTCAAAGATAATAAGGTTCATAAATGGGCTTTTGGTATAGCATCAGTAGAAACTGAGGATGATAAATTGAAATTGTCCATCAGACCTGAACTTTCAGATGAATCTGCAGTTGTGGGACATCATAATATTAGAGACATGAAACTGCTAATTGCTACTGAAGCTGTGCATCACAGGCAGTACAGAACTAACCGTGTCTCTCTTTTTGCCCATTCATCAGCTGATTCATCAACTGGAAAGTCAAAAGGTCATCGAGAAATCTCATTCACCTTTCAACAGTCTGATTTGGCCTGTGTGCAAGCATAATGGCGACTGGCACCTCACAATTGATTTCCGTGCCCATAACGAGGTGACTCCACCCATGAGCGCAGCTGTACCTGACATGCTGGAACTCCAGTATGAGCTGGAATCGAAGGAGGCCAAATGGTATGCTACCATAGACATTGCTAATGCTTTCTTCTCTATTCCCATAGCCAAGGAATGCAGACCCCAATTTGCATTCACCTGGAGAGGAATCCAGTATCAATTCAACCATTTGTCTCAGGGCTGGAAACACAGCTCAACGATCTGTCGCTCAGTGATTCACAATGCACTGGAGAAAGGTAAAGCTCCAGAACACATACAATTCATCGACGACATCATTGTGTGGGGCCAAACTGCTGAGATACTCTGACAAAGGTAGCAAAACAATTGACATTCTGTTGCAAGCAGGTTTTCCTATTATGAGAGACAAAGTCAAAGGTCTTTGCAAAGAAATTCAATTTTTGGAAGTGCGGTGGCACGATCGTTGCCGTCACATTCTACAGGATGTGATAGATAAAATCTCCACCATGGCAGTTCCCACAAACAAAAAGGACACTCAATCTTTCTTGGGTGCAGTGGGATTCTGGAGACTACACATTCCTGGATTCAATCAAATTGTCAAACCTCTGTATAATGTAACTCGTAAGAGAAACCATTTTGAGTGGGGACCTGAACAACAAGCAGCATTTGATCAGATAAAGCGAGAAATAGTCCATGCTGTAGGCTTGGGACCTGTACGATCTGGTCCAGACACTAAAAACATTCTGTACACGGCTGCAAGTGACAATGGTCCAACTTGGAGTCTTTGGCAGAAAGCTCCAAATGAGACACATGGTTGTCCACTTGGTTTCTGGGGACGTGGTTACAAATGTGCAGAGGCAAATTACACCACAACAGAGAAAGAAATATTAGCAGCCTATAAAGGAGTGAAAGCAGCTTCTGAAGGGACTGGAACTGAGTCACAATTGCTTTTAGCTCCTAGATTGTCCGTTCTAAACTGAATGTTCAAAGGCAAAGGTTCATCACCACATCATGCCACAGATGCAACCTGGTCTAAGTGGATGGCTCTGATAAGCCAACGAGCATGTATGGGTAATCTTGATCGACCTGGTCTAGTAGAAGTGATCACCAACTGATCAGAAGGCCAATTGACTTATCCATGGATGCTATCACCTAAGTCATACATGACTGTGACATCTGTGCTGCTATTGAGGAAGCCAAGTAAATCAAGCCCTTATGGTATGGTGAGAGATGGTCAAAGTACAAGTATGGTGAAGCATGGCAGATTGACTACATCACTTTACCTCCTTCTCGTTCTGGAAAATAGTATGTGCTAATGATGGTAGAAGCAAGCACCGGATGGCTGGAAACCTATCCAGTTCCACATGCTACTGCACGTAACACCATTCTTGGCTTGGAGAGACAAATCATGTGGTGACATGGAACTCCAGAGAGAATTGAATCCGACACTCATTTCAAGAACAATCTTGTAAAAAACTGAGAGACGGAGCATGGTATTGTGTGGATCTTCCACATACCCTACTATGCACCAGCTTCAGGAAAGATCGAACGCTACAACGGTTTGCTAAAGACCACCCAAAAGCCGGGGGGGGGTTGAGATTTCAAAAAGTGGGACAAGAACTTAGCACAAGCAACCTGGTTGGTAAACAGTAGATGTTCTGTAAATAGAGCAGGACCTGCTCAATCAGATTTGGTACCAACAGTAGATGGTGCTAGAGCTCCTCTTGTACATGAAAAGAATCTGTTAGGAAAAACTGGGTATTTTCTCCTTTGGGCAGAGGGAAACCTGTCCGAGGGGTAGTTTCTGCTGAAGGTGCTGGTCATACATACTGGGTAATGCAAGAGAATGGTGAAATTCAGTGTATTTCACAGAGAAATCTAACTTTAGCTGAGAGAGTTTACATTCAGAGGGTATAATGCAAGCTGTTAGGAGTTTTCTGTTCTAGGTTTTTGCCTGGCTTCCAACACAAGAGAATCCACACATACCCACCTGGGAGTTCCTGGTCTCATCCCATCTGTGAAGAGATGAACTTTTTCCTGTTTTCTGAGCTTTTGAATCACCTACATCCAAGATACATCCAGAACAAAGTGTGAATTTGTAATATTCATTATCGTTAAAATTGTTTTAGATTAGACATATAATTCTCAGCAAACTCTGAGTGAAGTAAAGAGGGGTAGGTTGTGCTGGTTTGAACTAATTGGAGGATTTGAATGAGAAATTAGACTATTGCCTGAGAAAGGAAAACATTCCAGTGTCTCCTTTACTCATTTGTTTACTGAAATGGTATAAAGTTAGAATAAAAACAAAGATAAGACAGATTGCTTTGAGTTGTGCGTGCTGCTGCATCTCTCCCTCCATGCCTTCTTGGCTGGAACTGAGTAATTTCACTAACTTCTTTCCTGCTGCTAATCCCCCTGGCCAATCTAGTTTCACTTATCTGGCACATAAGACAGACTGCTGGATAAGATTGGGAAGTGGGGGGAAGGTGGTAGGTGGTTGAAAACCACTCTTAGGGACTCTGTAAATATAAAGCTTCATTTCCTTAACTTCCAGCCAGCTGAATCTAGCCTGGGTTATTTCAAAGTGTGTGTGGGGGAGTAGGTAACTGCCGAACCACCACATCGTGCTAGATCTCAGGCGTACCTGTAACCCAATGAGAGGTCATACTAGACTTTTTTTTTTTTTTCAAACTGAACATGTTTTTGGGTTCTCCAAACTTGCTAATGCACACAGGTAGCTACAGCATGGTCATTGCTGACAGCAATGGCCTACAGTGGGACCCAAGTGGGAACAGAAATTCAATTGCCTATTACTGGTCTGATCCCCCAGTTACCTCTAAAGCAACGCACACAGAAAACTTGTTTTTCTGCCTTCATATTTCTTTCAAATGGCATTTAAAAATGCAGTCTTTCACACAGAGAATGGACTTATCAATTTAAGACTATTTTCATATAAATCTGTAATCAATAGTAAGGCCCTGCAGGGGAATAACCAATGTTACCTCAGGGCAAACCTCCCCTAAGTCAGTTTTCTTTAGTAGTGCAGCTTTTCAGCTTTTCAGCTTTACCTTTCTTCTGAGTAACATCAACTATGAGTTCTGTGGTAATGAACAGAAAGCCCTGTGAGTCACTCTAAACAGGGAAGAGCTTTCAATGCAGTGTCAAGAGGAGAAGCTTTCTAGTTTTTTTTATATGGGGGGGGGTTTACATTTGCAATTTTTTAACCTGATGATAGTGAATTCTGGTCAATTTTACTGTTGTACGTTGTCCAATTGTCTATAATTGTTCTTTTTCATGGTGATAAAGTAGGTTAACTCATTTGCAGCAACTAAACCAAAAAGTTATCCTGCAACACAAGATACAGAAAATAGACTGGAAGAGTTTTTATTACTACTTAATTGATTTTTCCTCTAAATGCTCATGCAAAGTAAACAGTGTCATTAAACAAAGATTCATTTTAAATGCAATCAGTGGGCAATTTGCTTGCAACTCTTCTTTCTTCAGACAGGAAGGGCTTCATGGGAAAACTTATTGTTACACTAACAGTACTGAGGAGACAAACTGAAAAAAAAAACATCTGGCTGTTGTAGACAATGTGCTTCAAATAGAAATTGCCTTGGAGATGTGATGCAAATTCCATACCATCTTTAATTCTGTTTTCCACTTAAGTCCAATCCACTTCCATAATGAACAATTTCTTGTGTCAATGTTCATATTATGTTTTTTTTCCTTTTGTGCCTCTAACTTTCTTAGACTTTAACAGCTGCCTATTTTGCACACTACAGCTGAAATGTTAGACTTTATTTCTACTATGAGAACTTATCCTTCTTGCTTTTACCCCTCTATTTCTAGCTCCATAATTTTATTAACTGATAAGCTGTTACTTTGTTTAGTAGCAGAACATAATGGCTACCTTTGATAAACACAAGGCAAAAAAAAAAATCCTTACAAAAGCTGGGAGCTGCAAACATCTGAGCTTTACTTTGTAAAGTTTTCAGAAACAGAGACATACATATAGAAGGGTATTTATAATATTCATTTCTCTGTTAGTGCTAATATGAATAAAATGAGCCAGACATCAGCATAACAGAAAGCAACATTTCATGCTCACAGTTGCTTGCATGCTAGAGAAACAAATTGCTTCTTTAAATCTGGAAGATAATACCTACATGAGGAGTGCTATACCTGCTTCAGTTCTAATTCGGGGTCTAGGTTTGCTGGTCTGAGTAGCAGAGAAAAACTTAGGGAGTTGGATTTCAATGAATCAATTGACATACTTAGGTATATAATTGGTATACTTAGGTATATAAATTGATGGGCCAGTTAATAACATGTGGAAAGAATACAATTTTGATTAATTTTATTTACTATCTGAAACTATACCTATTGTCCTCTCCCCAAAATTGGGAGGAAGTACAATATCTAGTTCATGCACTACTAGTAAATCCCGTGCTGCTTTGTTGTTGTTGCTTTGTTTTTTTAAAGGTTTTTTGAGGGCACATCTTCATACACAAAGAAATTAAACATGTTGTCAAGTGCTTTGTTAGTTAAAACTAGTAGTGGAATGAACAAAGACAAATTTTACCCAAAGCACAGAAATACTAAGGCTTAGGAAGAAACACGACAAGAGGAAGGTTCTGCAGCACATGTTCAGAATGGAAAGAAAACCAGGGATGCATCAGCTGTCTGCACAGGATGATGGATGAAGGATGCTCCTTGCAGCTCACGGCCTTGTATTGCATCCATACCTGTTTGTCCTTTTGGGGCATGGCAAAACCCAAACTGTTTCAGTGGGTCTTGCAGCAATTTATACAGCACATGAACTGCTGTATCAAACCAGAAAGTCCATCTATTGTAGTACTTTGTCTCCCACTGGTCTTAGCTTTTCATGCTTAAATTCTTCTACCAATATAGAGAAGTTTGATAGCTTTCCTTTTCTGGGGAAAGGGTGACTTCTGTGCATCAGCTTAAGACTTGACTAGTAGAGATACTAGTAAAGGTGTAGGGCTTGGCAAATCTGGCAGGAGTGAGGCATGGATTCTCATAGCATCTTTGGAATGATATGTGTGTGTGTGTATGTGTGTGTGTGTGTGTGTGTGTGTGTGTGCACAAGAGCCTTAGAGGTGAAATTACAGCATCACCTCCCATTCTTCACAATAAGCTGCGATCATGTGTCTTGTGAGAGAACAGTCACATTGAACTCAGGTCGCTTAGAGCCAATGAGAATGCAGAACAAAAAGCAATTCGATGCTTGTGGGGATTTTCTGAGGCTTTGGTGAAGTGAAAGATGAAGTGAGACACACATATACTACATGTTGATGAAGTGAAACACACCTGTACTGCATGTTGATATACCATCAACAGCTTCCTAAGATGTGGCGCTTCATTCTTTTGAGACGTATGGTGTGCAGGGCCATAGGGAGATTATGTCACCTGGTGTCTCTTTTTCACGTTTCTCTTTTCGTCTGCACCGATAGAAGGGCCGCCTCCAGTTTATCTCGTCTCGCTCTCACGGAGGACACGGCACGGTGGGCACAGGAGGCAGGGCGGGTGACACACACTTCAGCAGCGAAGAGAGCAGGAAGAAGGCTGCGGCGTGCAAAGTCAGCCCCTCTTCCTACCTCCTTCGCTGACTGCCTGCTTTCCTCCGCCCCTCCCTCCCGCGGCGCATCCTCTCTCCACCCCGCGCCTCTCCTTCACACTCGCTGCCTGCGGGGCTAGTGCCAGTACAGCCAGTTTTCCCCCGCCTCGGCGATGTGCTGAGAAGCGGCAGCTCCGTGTGTCGCCCTCCTCCTCCTTCTCCTCCTCTTGTGCCCCCCGCGCCTGCTCCTAACGGGTCGGTCGCCGGTTCGGAGGAGCCTGGCGGTAAGTGGCGGAGCAGGGCGGGGCAGGCGCCGTCTTCGGTGGCGGTCGGGGGCGCGGGAACCGCTCCGGGGAGGTGGCGGCTGAGGTCTCCCCAGGCACTCAGGGAGGCAACGGCAGGGCTGAGCGGCTACACTCCGGTGATACTGAGAGCTGGGCTTTGTGTGTCTGTGTAGCCGTAGAGGGTGCGTGTATGTGTATAGACATACCTAGAGATGTGTATATACGCGTATGAATTTATGTCTGTAATATATATTTTAAAATATTTCTTAAAAAAAAAAAAAATTGAGAGACCTATAGATATATATATATGTCCTGTTGAACGTCCTCTTGCGGGCACGGTGAAGGAGGAGAAGCCAGGCGCCTTGTTCTGGGGGGAGCCAGGGGGTGCCGGTGCTGTGCCCTGCACGCCTGGATGGGTGTCCCTCTCTCCCTGCGTGTGGTTATGGCCACGACGCGCTCTCGTCTCTCTCCCTTTGTGGGTGCCTGGGCGTTATTTGATGTACATCCTCGCGCCCGCGGTCCCCAGGTGGCCCCGCACCTGGTCTTGGCGCTGCCCCCATCCCCGGGGTGGGGACGAGCTTGGGAAGCCCCTGGCGGAGGAGCCGCAGGGTCCCGCGGGCCTGGCCCGCCGTCCCTGTGTGTGTGAGCTGCCTCCTCCCGCAGCCCCAGGGCGGCGGGTACCATGGGCATTTTGGCAGGAGCGCAAACGGCACCCGGCCCCGCACGCTTGTCACGAGTTAGTAGAAAGCTGCGACAGCCGAGATGCCTTCCTAGACATCTACGCCTCCTACTCAGCAGCTGACAGAGAACAGAAAATTAATAGGCAGCGCTTCTTTCTGTGTGGGTGGAGGAAGAGAAAGGGCTATCGACAAGAGACTTGTTGAAAGGACACTAACTTCTTGATTTTAGATACTATTTGAGCGCTGGGTTGTATAGCTGCCATGGAACTCACTTGCTAGCTTCACTGCAGTGCTTTTAAAATCGTGCGTTCTTGGATTTTGCGTTTTAGTAAAATGTTTTCTCAGTCCTGATACATGCAGAGAACCGATCTGGGAGAACTCAGTTTCAGGAGGAGTCATGTGGACTGTGCACAAAGGCCTGGACTCCTGGAAAAGCAACATTTTTTGTTGACTACAGTCCTTCTGAGTTGTAGTGACAGCTTCTTAACAAGTAATTATTTTTCATTTAGAAAGTGGTTTCTGGGTTGGTTTTGGTTTCTTGGTTTTTTTAAGTTGCGTTTTAAGTTGGGTTTTTCCTCTGGATGAGAGGTGGAGTATCATTAAATCACAGGGTCTTGCAATAAGGACATGAGCGGAACTATTCTTTGAAGGAAATGATGCCCTTGGTAGGTGAGGAGGAGACTTGTATGGGTGAATCAATTTTCCGATCAGAACTATGTTATCAGCAGCTGCCATGTAGGATTCTATGGAAACAGGATCCTGAAGCTTTTCTTGGACTAAGGAACTACTCTGACATTGCTGTTTAGCTTACTATGTGAGAAAGTGTAAAGGTGATTCACTCAGTCATGTTCCTTCTCCTTCTACTTCCTTAATGGTTCCTTCTATCTGAAATAATGTGTCCAATCTCACATACAGAGAACTGTTTATGTAATGCTGGTAGAGATGAGGATTAAAGCTACTTAATATGGATGTACTTGGTAGAAGTTTTCTTCCCTTTCCAGGATGAAAAACTGAGGAAAAAAAGTCTTATTGAAAGTGTACTGTCTCTTTTCTTTCTTTTTTTTTTTTTTTTTTCTGTCCTAGAGCTATTTGAAGAAATTCTTCAGCCATGGATGTATTCATGAAAGGACTTTCCAAGGCAAAGGAAGGAGTTGTAGCAGCAGCAGAAAGAACCAAGCAGGGTGTGGCAGAGGCAGCAGGAAAGACGAAAGAGGGTGTCCTCTATGTGGGTAGGTGGACAGCAGAGATCGTGCTGCTGGTCAGTGTATTCTGACATGCACAGCTGGATCCTCATCACACATATTCTTCTGCAAAAAAAACCAAATGTAATCATTCATAGAATATGCAAAACAAGCAAAAGGAGAGCTGTGCCTTCCTGAAATACAGTTCTTTGAGTCTGAGTGTCACTGCGTTGCATTGTTCTGCGGTGGTACAGCTGTAATGCTGTACTGGATAAGGTTGTGTTGTAGGCGGTGTCTTACAGTACAGTTCATTAGCTGGCACTCTGATAGCTTTGCTGCGGTAAGGCTGAATGGATAGTTGGTGCAGTAAAAATAAGTTTAAAAAGAAAACTGTAAAAGCCAAAGTGGAAGACAGCTTCACACCATCCCATAAACACCTGGGGCTTAAATGGAATTTTAAGAGAAGAAACTTGAGAGGTTAATTCAAGGAACTGAGCATAAGCCATGATGACAGCTTGATGTATTGATGCTAACATTTTGTATGAGAAAGAGTCACCTCTTCATCTTTTGAAAATGACTTCATGTTCTGTACATACTATTGTGTACCATAGCAGATATTTCTCATGACTTCTCAAGGAAAAGCCACTATAGTTAATGAAATAGGGCAGGTAGACCCCAAGGAAGCAAAGCAGTTCTTACGTGACTTATCTTGGCTACACAAGAGGCTTACACAGAGCCAGGGATAAAATTATTTTCAGATCCCAGATCAGTACTTTAATTGCATGATCATCACTTTTACTTGGTCTGTATCAGGCTTTAGAGGACTGTCTTGCAAATGCTGCCATGAAAACTTCACAGGAGAATAATCTGCCAAGACCATATGAATAAGTGGTCATTAAAAAATAATTAACTTTATTTGATGATAAGGAGAAATCTGTAAAACAATAGAGGGTAAAATATATTCTTTTCTGTGGATCCTTTTATAGAGTGGTTTGAATTGGAAGGGTCTATAAAGATCATCTAGTTCTAATTCCCTGGCATGGGCAGTGACACCTTCCTCTAAATCAGGTTTTTCCAAGCCTGATCCAACCTAGCCTTAGTTACTTCTTCAAGCAACCTGTTCTAGTGCCCCTTGGTAAAGAATTTCTTCCGAACAGCTGGTCTGTCTACCCTCTCTCAGTTTAAAGTTGTTGTATTTAAAGTTGTTATATATAAAATTGTTATTCTATCAATAGACTCCCTGATAACAGCCCCTCCCTGTCTTTCCCATAGGCCTCCTATAAGTACTAGAAGGTGGGTACAGTCTTCCCAGGATAGCCCTCTCTCTAGGCTCACTAACTCCAGTCTTTCAGTTTTCCTGACATTGTAGTAGGTAGATTCTGTAACGGACACTCTGTGCTTAGAGAGCCATGCACAGATAGCAAAGAGAAGGGAAATGGAGTTGAAAACCAGAGGCATTTCTTTTAAAGTGGAGCATGGAAATTCCTACAATTCCAGTGCCTTTTCAGGATTCCCTCTGGCCTTGCAAGCTAGTACCAATGCATAGCAAATGATTTCTGCTCCACATAGATTGGGCTACTCATTTAGAACACACTTTGCTGCTGAGCCAAGCCTGGGGCTCTTGCCAGCAGAGATGGCAGTCATTTTGAAAACTAATCGTGAAAATGAGTCTATTTTAAGATGTCTGCTTGTTTTCTATCTATCAAAATAGATGTTCTTTCACTCTACATTGTGCTTGATATTGGAATTATTTTTCAGGGGTAGAGTGTTCTCTTTTATTATTTCCTTTTCTTATAGTTCCTTACTGTGTTTTTTGAATCATTGATTTATTTGTTTAGCCGCTGTGCATTGTGTACTGAATTAATCTTTGTGTCTGACCTGGTGTCCATACTGTACTAACATCTGACTGTGGTTCTGCTCCCAAAGGGAACAGATTTCCCACTGTCTTCAGAAATGCTTTTGCTGAGGTGTAACTTTGGAGTCCAGGCTTGCTAATTATTTCAAGAATAAAATACTGAGGGCAGTGGAGCTCTGAGCTGTCTTAGGGACTTGTTAATGGTAAAGGATCCTTCCCACAGTATATGCCTGTTTTTCATCAGGAAAGTGCTATATGCACAGGTTCAGTCATTCAGGTAAAAAAGCCTTTGCTTGGAAGCCGTCTCCAGAAGCTCTGGCAGATGATGTGTTGGGTGTGGGCTTGCCTGTAACCAGGGTTACACAGTTTCCCCAGCTGAAGCTTTAACAGGGTTCTATAGGGATAGAAATGAGGAGCTGGGTATTCAACTGTTCCAAACACTCAACATGGGCAGCTCCAATCCTGAGGACTTAGTGAAGGCTGGTGTCATAATATCTTGGTCCTGTAGGCTGCTGATGGTTGCAGGGCATAATGAAGTGGTGAAGTCACATTATGACCAGAGAAGACAGTGCACTGCATTAGAGCTTCTGAAAGTCTACCTCCTATCACTGTAGTAGTTGGGGTTTCAGATTATGATATGAAAGCTGCCTGACATCTAGCAAAAAAGAACCTAACAGCACTGGGTTGAGAGAGACTTGTTTTGTTTCAATGGGCAGCTCCACAGAATCACAGAATTAACCAGGTTGGAAAAGACCTCTTAAGATTATCGAGTCAAACATATTACGTAACCCTTCTAATTAACTAAACCATGGCATTAAGTGCTTCACCCAGTCTCCTTTTAAACACGTCCAGGGATGGGGACTCCACCACCTCTCCACTTCTTCCTAACATCCAGCCTGAACCTGCCCTGGTGCAGCTTGAGGCTGTCCTCTTGTTCTGTCACTGGTTGCCTGGGAGAAGAGACCAACCCCATTTGGCCACAACCTCCCTTCAGGTAGTTGTAGAGAGCAATAAGGTCTCCTCTGAGCCTCCTCTTCTGTAGGCTGAACAACCCCAGTTCTCTCAGCCTCTCCTGTGCTCCAGCCCCCTCACCAGCCTTGGTGTCCTCCTCTGGACACATTCAAGCATCTCAACATCTTTCTTAAATTGAGTGGCCAAGAACTGGACACAGTACTCAAGGTGTGGCCTAACCAGTGCTGAGCACAGGGGCAGAAGAACTTCTCTGGTCCTGCTGGCCATATTATTCCTGATAAAGGCCAGGATGCCACTGGCCTTCTTGGCCTCCTGGGCACACTGCCCCATAATATTCAGCCTTCCATTGCCACTGGAGAATTAATGAAGTGCCAGGTTTTTAGTGCAGATGCCCTAGCTGAATCCACCTCCCACTGAAATTAGTGGCATGTAAGTAAATAGTGAATGTATCTGGACCTTTCTGTTAGCTGTTATGTCTTTGTCTTGATGTTTTGACTCATATAAGCACAGCATCAGAACCTGTGTGGTGCTGTGCTTTTGTGAAACAATGGCCTGATGATAGATTAGAAAGGATTGAGGCTCATCAGTCCTGTGCTGCATCATGTATGTCATGGATTGTCTGTGTTATTCTTCAGAGCTGTTGAAGTGTGAAGCAATGAAGAAACTAGTGGCAGTATGTACCCATGCTCACTTTGAAGCCAGGAGCCAGACAAAGAAAGATGCTCTTGAATGTTCTTAGTACTATACTGCCCAAAAACTCTGAACCCTGTGTCATGCTAGGGAGCCAAAATTTGCTCAGTTGGCGCTTGAGTACATGTTCCGTGCTCAGAATTGTAAGTTTCCAGGCTGATTAATTTTGATGTGTTGTACCCTAGCAGAGCAAAGAAATAGTTTCTCAGGAGCAGAATGGCTAGCGGGTGAGTTGTTTACTTCTCCCTGTGCTTAGCTGGCACATGGCCTTAGAGTAAAACAGTGCAGTCATGACCTATTCAGCAAGACCATCTAAATTCCTCTGCTGCGCTCCCTTTTCATAAGTTTTTTAAAATTTTCTTTGGGTAATCAAAAAGCTAACAAAGTAATCAGGGGGCTCAAGGTCCATCTGGTGGAATAATGGGCTTCAGCACTTGGGAGTAAGTGTTTTCCTTAGATAATTTCTCCTTTCACTAGTTTGGACTTCTGTCTGCCTCGCTAACCAGCTCTGACTAAGCAACTTGAATCTCAGGGAGGAGGTACTTGTACTAGTCTGTCTCTGAAATCCCAAGAATGGGTGCATTGCCAAACTACTGATAGATACTTTTGTTTTTTGCAGAGTGACAAAATGTTAATAAATAATGAAATTACGAGAGTCTAGTGTTTAGGTTTTTTTGGTTTTGTTTTTTTTTCTTATGATTTCAAAAAGGCCCAAATTCTGGTTTGGCTTCTTGTTTTTCCTGTGTATCATAGCAGTGAAAAGCAGCATTGCCACATGCTGCTATTTCTCCTGCATTACTTAAGTAGCATAGGTCAGTGTCAGGTTCCTTTGTCATTGTGTTATGTCTACTGTGATTCCTCTGTACTCCTTGTTATGCAGGGTACAATGAGCAAGACTCCTGATGTTCTGGGAGTGCCAGAGTGAAACCCAGCTAGTTTCTCTCATAAACAATGTGAATGACCAGCTTTCCTTCCTTGACATCCAGAAGCCTTCCTACTGAATGCAAATGTTTTATATATAGGCTTTTTCTGGCAGATCCTAATGTACTTGTGGATCTTCTTGTAGCTTGACTGAAGAAACAGCTACTTCCATGCAAACATGCAGTAGTGGAGCAAATAGTGTTGAGCTCTAACATATGCTGTAAGACCTTGACCACTTGCTTAGCTGGCTGACTGGCAATAAATGGATTTGGCTATGCATCTCTGTTTTGTATAATCTCCAAGCCATTGAAGAAAAGCCAGTCTTACACTAGCAGAGACATTTCTATATTGGCTGTGGTTATAGCAGGGTAAGTGAAGTAAATATCAACTTGCATATGTCCCTCTGGAGACAGGTTCATTGCAGAGGTCTTTAGGGAGTCCTGTTATACTATGCATTTCTTGGCAGCCCTAGGGAAATGCATACTTGCTATTCATGAGTTTCCATGTGTTTAATAGCTTGGATTGCAGACAAGATGAACAAGGTGTTGGCTAGCTTGGAATGGTGTTAAGTCTCTTTCTTGTTGGTAGAACCATCCTCTGCTTGGATTCCAGTATGTGTTCAAGGTGCTTTGCTTCTTCAGGTCTCATGGTGCTGCACGATTGAGACCTAAAGTCCTAAGCAAGTCCTAAGACAATAACACCTTGGATTTAATAAAATGGACAATTCTTTCAGTGGTAAATATTTTCAGTGAGGGAAAATAAACTTTTTAAAAAGAGAAAATCAGGTGAAAGAGGGAAAAAGACTTTTCAACTGTTTAAGCTTGTCGTTAGAAGGAAAGTGTTGTTTTACTTGATGCAACATTTTTTCCTCTCCTTTATCCTTTTGTTATCCTTTTATTCTGCTGTTGCTCACGGATAACAGAGGCTTTTCAATGCTGTACTCAATGTGCCATACTTAAGTTCCACAAACTGGCACTAGCAAGCAGGACATCTTTATGACTAAATTTTCATTGCATTTCAGTGTTTAATTGTATTGTTGTAAAGAATTGTGGAGAGTGCTTTCTTCTAATATATTTCTGCTCATAGGTTTTCTTTTCTAATATATTTCTGCTTATATCAGTTTCTATATCATTTTACATATACCTAGACTATTTTAGCTGTATAATTTTATTAGAAGCATCAAGTCAGAAGTGTATATTGTCTCAAACAATGACATACAGACAAAAAACCCTGCATTAAAAGTAAGCTAATTTCTGTGTTGGTAATAAAGAATTAAAAAAAAAAGTCATTCTATCTCTGTCAGACTAGGGTGAGATGGTAAGCTAGGACCTATAACCTCTGTCTCTGTAGTGGTTAGTTGCACATTGTCAAGGATCATAGTCCACAAATGGATGCTAATGTCTGAAATTTAGACTAATTACAGAACTTGACATGGACAAAGAGCTCTGGTGGGAGATAAGGCATGGAGTTAATGTTTGCAACAGCTCTTTTTTTTTTTTTTTTTCCTTTTTTTTTTCGTCTTGCCATTGAAGACATAGGAGATTATTTCATTTGATGTGCCAGAAATCACCTTTGTCTCTCTGAGTGGCAGAGTTACACAGCGTGCACAGGTCTTGCATGCTGTCTAATCCCAGTTCTAGGTTGCCTTCTTCAGAATCTTTGCATAAGATGTCACACATGTGTGACAAGAAGTTCACTGGAAGCAGCCTGCCTTGAGTTTTGACCCTGGTAACATCTTCATGTTTGACTCTTATCTACTGCTCAGTGTTTCCCTTTCTGATAGTTTCAGTCTAAATCTGGCAAGCACCACCATGACGTACGGAAAAGGACTCTATAACTAGAAAGTTATAAAGTAGGTATATTTATTGCGCAAGTGTAGTGGGTTTGCAGTTATCTGCCCCCCCACCTTTTTAAAACCCTGGCTAAAACTCAGAAAAACACTGGAAATTAATAAATGAAGCTTTATATTTACAGCAATGCAAATATACAAGCAAATATTTACAAGATATAACAAATATTTACAGATATATACAGTGAAAAGGTAATACACACACCACACCCCTCCCAGAGATCAAAAATCCCCAAGAGAGGGAAACCAAACTCCCCCTACCACCTTTCCCCCCTTCCCCAGCCTTATCTCACCGCCTGTTGATGCTGCAGATAAGCTGAAGATTGGTCAGAAAGATTAGTGGCAGGAAGGAATGAATGGTTTTAGTGATTTTACTCTGAATTAGTTCAAAGGCAGAGAGACAAAGGAGAAAGCAGCCAGAGCCAGCACAGACCCAGGCAGACTGGCTAATCTGGATGTTTTGAGAACACTTCTTAAAACAATTTTTTTTTCTCTGTCTCAGTAAAACTTGGTGAAGTGACACAATGTGTTTAACTCTCTCTCAGCCAATAGTCTAATTTCTCCCTCAAATTCTCCAATTAGCTCAAACCAACACAGCAAGATGCACGGGGGATTTTTCCTCCAAAGCGTGCATACCCAAGGGAGCCATCTGGATTTATACACTGAAGCCATGCATATTCGTAACGCCTATACATTCTTATCACTGAAACCCGCCTACTCTTGCTTCATATCTTAATTAGCTTATCAGTCCTCTGCACCTGTGTAGTGCTCCTCAGGAATCATGGGCAGGGGTCCCCAAAATGTGGGAGGTGGTCTTCGGCAGGAAGGCCGTAGTCTTCATCATGATGTCCTTCTCACCTTCTGCCTGGAATTTTGGTAATTGTACAGCTTGCAACATCCTTATCAACCTAAGCCTACGTGTATCCTTGGTGGACATCTACCCTCCCTCACTGATGACGGGTGCCAGTCAGTGTTTCTTCCACTGTTTCTTCTCCTAGATGACACTATAATCCTTGCTCTGTTCTTTAAGATAACCTTGGAGTGCTTTCGTGCTGTTCCTTGCAAGAGTAGAGTGTATCCTGTTAGTCATCTATCTCTATGCTTTCGTAGTTATCTATTCTGTTTCTGTGTTCTCAGTGTAGGTATAAAACTAATCATAATGTTCTATTCTATGTACTCCTCTATTCTTTCATATCCCCATATCAACCAGCTCCCCATTATTTTAACCTCTGGGGCTATCTACTCAGTAGAGTCCTGGAGAAGTGTTTTAAGAAGCAACTGTAACGATTTTCTGGAAACTTTGTCTCTTGTCTTTCACAAACACATGTGAGGCTTCTTAGGACATTAACAGTAATGCAGTTTCTGTGCAGTCATCCATGTAAGTTCTCCAAATGGGACATTTAATTAACACTGCTCTTAAGAAAATGGCAAGTGTGATGGTTTGGGAGTCACCCATCCTCCCACTCTTTTGAATTCACCCAGACTAGACTTAGCCAGCTAGAAGTTAAGGAATATTCACATCTTAGCACAATATACAAGCAGATGTTTACAATATATTACAAATATTTACAGCTATATACAGAAATATACAAGTTAAAGGTAACACAGAAACACAATACTCCTCCTGAAAATCAGAGTCCCCAAGAGGGAATTCCAACCACCCTTCCACCTTCCCCCTGTATTGATTGGGGGCAATTGAAGAGGCTGAAATTATAAGTTATGTAGCTTTTATAATTTCCAAAGCCCCACCCACAATCTGTGTGTAGATTAGTTTAAGTTTGGGTTCTAATTCGGTCGGGAAAAGTCTTCACGAGGATGCCTTTTTTTGTAATTCAGGAAAAATCAGAAAAATGGAAAGGTTTGGGCATGAAACAGCTTTGCCCTACTTACGGATGGGAGACTGTCTCAAAGTCCGTGCGAGGTTCGTGTCTCCAGGTCCGTGTTCAGGTCCGTGCAGGTCCCAGTGCAGGTCCGTGCAAGTCTCAGTGAAGGTCCGAGCAAGTCCCAGTGAAGGTCCGAGCAAGTCCTTGCAATTCTGAGCAAGTCCTGCTCCAATCTGTCCAGCTGCCGTATATATACTGAGGTGATTTGTTGCTTCCCTGTTCAAGCCGACAGAGGGCGGGAGAAGGCACTTCACGCCTATTGTACTATGCCTCTGGTGACAGAGGTGGGGAGGGAAGAAGATCGTTTCCTGCCCCATTCACACCTCTGGTGGGGCAGTGGACTGGGGTGTGCCCTACCAAAGTTCACACCCCATTCAAACCTCCAGTGGGGCAGCGCCCCACACCACCACATTTCACACCTCATTTAAACCTCCGGTGGGGCAGTGCCCTGCTCTGCCACACCCCCCCACCTCCCAATCTTATCTCAGGATCTGCCTTATGTGTAAGGTGAATTAGGAGGATGGGCAACGTGGGTTAGAAGGAGAATTGATTAGTTGGGTTACACAGATCCAGCTAGAAGACAAGGAGAGGGAGAGACCAACAGCCAGAGACCAGACCAGAGGGACTCTGTCTTATCTATGTTTCTGTCCTTGCTTTTGTACATTTCATGTACATTTCAGTAAACCCATGAGTGAAGTGGACATCACTGTTGTTTTCAGTCTACAATCTAATTTCTCTTATTAAAATATTGCAATTAGCCTCAAATCAGCATAGCAAGGAAGGAAGTAGGTGCAGTAAATAAACTATTCAAGTGTTTTTCCCAGGATTTCTCACCTTGCCCCAGTCAGTTACTCTTTATTGATTATTTTGCCCTTTCTCTTTAATTGTAATGATCTTAGAAAATACTATATACAACTGCATATAATCTGTATATTCGTCCCTCTTTATCAGCCATCTAGTCTTTACCAGTACTTAAGACTCTGTGTTTTCAACTTATTATTGTTTTTTCTTTAGGTTCCAGGACCAAGGAAGGAGTTGTTCATGGTGTCACCACAGGTAAGACAATTGTCTCTTAATTTCATCTGCTTCCCTACATTTGATTAACTGACTGTTAGCTGTTAAAAATTGTGTGTGTTTTATGGAGAGCACCCCAGTTTATGAATTATGCAGAAATTGTGTCAGCAATTAATAACATTAATTTTGTCTGAATGCCAACACTGTTTTACAATCCAATATATGATTTTACTATAGTTGCTTTTGTGTGAGAAGGGCGCTTTGTCAAAGGATGTTCTGAACGAAAGCCAAGCTGCACATTAGCCAGGAGGCTAATGAAACCACTTTCCTAAAGAGAAGGAAATAACTAGACAACAGCTTTTTAAGACAAGAACTGAGCAGCCCTACTCGAGGGCATGCATTATTGGAGCTGTTGGACACAAGTGCAAGGGAAATCATCAGGGATGCCACAGTCAAAGGCAGCCTGGGCTGCATTAGTGCAGGTCACTGTCCTAAGGAGTATGAAGACAATGGGAAGCATAGTTAGAACTCTAAATTTTAGGAAAGCAAGCTTCCAGCTCTTCGGGGAGTTAATAAATAGAACCCCATGGGAAATGGCCCCCGGGGACAAAGGAGCATAACATAGCTGACAGATCTTTAAGGATGATTCTGTAGAGTACGAGATCTCAATCCCCACAGGTAAGGAATGGGGCAAGGAAGGCAAGACATCACCATGGCTGAGCTGTGATCTGCTGGTCAAAGTAAAGGGCAAGTTGGGGCTACACAGAGAATGGAAGACGGGAGAGGCACCCTGGGGGTAGTACAGGGACACTGCCTGGGTGTGTAGGGATGAGGTCAGGAAGGCCAGGGTATAGCTGGAGCTGAATATGGCAGGGGATGTAAAGGCAAATAAGAAAGGCTTCTACAAGTTAACCACAGCAGGAAGGTTAAAGAAAGCATCCCCTGTGATGAGCAACAGTGGGGAGCTAGGAACAATAGATAAGGAAAAGACTGAGATGCTCAACAAGTTCTTTGACTCAGCCTTCACTGGTGAGCCCTCTGCTCATGGCTCTCATGTTGGAGACCACGGAGACAAAGTCCCTCCCACTGTAAGTGCAGACAGGGTGCTTGAGCATCCAAGGAACCTGAAGATGCGCAAGTCCTTGGACCTGATGAGGCGTTGCCCTCTATATCAGTAATCAGCTAGAATCAGTGGAGCTCCACCTAGGGAAGGATGATGAGGTGGTTGAGAGTGTAGGGGTTAAAATTAAAGGGAAGACAGGGGAGGGTGATGTTACTTGAGGGGTCTGCTACAGGCCACCTGACCAGCAGAACCAAACAGATGAGGCCCTTCACAGGCAAAGAGAAGCAGCCTCCAGGTCACAAGCCCTGGTCCTCATGGGGGATTTCAACCACCCTGACATCTGCTGGAGGGACAACACAGCAAGGCATCAGCAATCCAGGATGTTCCTGGATTGCATAGATGACAACTTTCTCCTCCAAATGGTAGAGGCACCAACAAGAAAAAGTGCTATGCTGGACCTTGTTCTCACCACCAGGGAAGGGCTGGTGACCAATGTGAAGCTCAGGGACAGCCTTGGCTGCAGTGACCATGAAACAGTTGAATTTAAGATCCTTAGGGCAACCAGGAGGATGTTTTCTAAGCTTAAGGCCCTAGACTTCAGGCGTGCAGACTTTGATTGCTTCAGGGATCTGCTGGCCAAAGTATCATGAGACGAAGCCCTAGAGGGAAGAGGGGCCCAGGACAGCTGGGCAGTATTCAAGGATCACCTCCTCTGTTTCCAGGAGCAATGTATACCAACAAAGAGGAAAGCAGGGAAGAATGCCAGGAGGCCTGTCTGGCTGAGCAAGGAGCTTCTGGACATGCTGTGTCACAAAAAAGAAACTCTTCAAGGAGTGGAAGAAAGGACAGCTAGAATGGAGGAGATATAAGGAAGCTGCTTGAGCAGCCAGAGATCTGATTAGGAAAGCCAAAGCTCAGTTTGAATTGAATCTAACCAGGGAGGTCAAAGGGAACACCAAGAATTTCTATGGGTATATTAATGGTAAAAAGGAGACTAGGGAAGATGTGGGCCCCCTCAGAAAGGAAACAGGCAAATTGAGTACAAGTGACATAGAATAGGCTGAGGTTCTCGATGACTTCTTTGCCTCAGTCTTCACTGCAAAGGCCTGAAGCCACACTCCTGGAGTCATGGAAGATAATGGCAGAGACTGGTAAGAAATGCTGCCCATCATAAGTGAAGATCAGGTTCGTGATCACCTGAAGAACCTTAAAGTGTTCAAGTCCATGGGCCCCGAAGGGATACACCCATGGGTACTGAGAGAACTGGCAGATGAGGTTGCTAAACCCCTCTCTATTATATCCCAAAAGTCCTGGCAGTCTGGTGAAGTCTCCACTGACTGGAAAAGGGGAAATATAACCCCCGTTTTCAAAAAGGATAGGAAGGAAGAGCCAGCGAAGTTCAGGCCAGTCAGTCTCACCTCTGTGACCGGTAAGATCATGGGCGAGCAAATGATGTAATTTACCTGGACCTGAGCAGAGCCTTTGACACTGTCCTGCACTGCATCCTGATCTCCAAGCTGGTGAAACATGGGCTTGATGGGTGGAGCACCAGATGGATAAAGAACTGGCTTGACGACTGCATGCAAAGAGTGTCTGTCAATGGGTCCAAGTGGAGTCCCTCAGGGATCAGTCCTGGAACCAGTCTTGTTCCATGTCTTTGTGGGTAACATGAACAAAGGCATTGAGTGCACCCTCAGCAAGTTTGCTGTCGACACCAAGCTATGTGATACAGCAGAAATGCTGGAGGGCAGGGATGCCATCCAGAGGGACCTGGACAGGCTGGAGAGGTGGGCACAGGACAGCCTCATAAGGTTCAACAAGGCCAAGTGCAAGGTCCTGCATCTGGATCGAGGCAATCCCAAGCACAGATACAGGCTGGGCAGTGACTGGCTGGAGAGCAGCCCTGCAGAGAGGGACTTGTGGGTGCTGGTGGATGAGAAGATCAACATGAGCCAGCAGTGTGCACTTGCAGCCCAGAAAACCAACCAGATCCTGGGCTGCATCAGGAGAAGTGTGGCCAGCAGGTCAAAGGAGGAGATTCTTCCCCTCTACTCCGCTCTGGTGAGACCCCACCTGAAGTACAGCTTCAGTTTTGGAGTCCCTATGACAAGAGGGATGTGAACATAATGGAGCATGTCCAGAGAAGGGCCATGAGGATGATCAGAGGGCTGGAGCACCTTTGCTATGAGTACAGACTGAAAGAGTTGGGGCTGTTCAGTCTGGAGAAGAGGAGGCTCAGAGGTGACCTTATTGTGGCCTTCCAGTATCTGAAGGCGGCCTACAAGAAAGCTGGGGAGGGACCTTTTAGGCTATCAGGTAGTGACAGGACTAGGGGGAATGGAGCAAAGCTGGAGGTGGGGAGATTCAGATTGGACGTGAGGAGGAAGTTCTTCACCTTGAGAGTGGTGAGACCCTGGAATGGGTTGCCTTGGGAGTGGTTGAGGCCACATCCCTGGAAGTGTTTAAGGCCAGGCTTGATGAGGCTCTGTCCAGCCTGATTTAGGATAGGGTGTCCCTGCCCACGGCAAGGGGGTTGGAACTAGATGATCCTTGTGCCCTCTTCCAACCCTGACTTATTCTATGATTCTATGAGATGAATCCCAGAGTCCTGAGGGAATTGACTGATGCTGTTGCCAAACCACTCTCCATGAAATTTGAACAGTCCTGGCAGTCAGGTGCAGTCTCTGGGGCCTGGTGGAAAGGAAGCATCACAGCCATTGTTAACAAGAGGAGAAAGGAGGACTCTGGGAGCTACTGACATGTCAGGCTCACTTCTGTGCCTGGGAAGATCATGGAGCAGATCCTCCTAGATGCCATGCTAAGGCTGACAGGGAGGTGATTCAAGATAGATAGCAGGGCTTTACTAGGGGCAATTCCTGCCTAACCAACCTAGTGGCCTTCTATGATACAGTGACTCTGTCAGTATACGAAGGATGACCTTTGGATGTGATCTGTGTGGAGTTCTGCAGGACCTTTGACATCACCCCCCACAGCATCCTACTGGCCAGGTTGCAGAGATACAGATTTGCTGGGTGGCTTGTTCAGTGCATAAGGAGTTGGCTAGATGGCGGCATCCAGAGAGTGGTGCTCAATGGCTTGAAGCCCAGATGGAGAGCAGTGAGCAGTGGTGTCCCTCAGTGGTCTATTCTGGAACCTGTGCTGTTTAAAAAAAAGAAATCAGTGCTACAGACACTGGGATCAAGGCACCATCAGCAGTGTACAGATGGCACCAAGCTGAGTGGTGCTGTCAATATATCGGAGGGACAGAAGGGCATCCAGAGGGAGGAGGACAAGCCGGACAAGCTGGAGAGGCGAGCCCAAGTGAACTTCATGAGGTTCAACAAGAGCAAGTGCAGGGTACTGCTCCTGGGCCAGAGCAATCTTCACTATCAGTGGCAATTCAGTGGCCTGACAACATCACCCAAAGAGTGGCTGTCAGTGGGTCCATGGCCATGTGGAGGGCAGTGACAAGTGGAGTCTATCAAGGGTCATTACTGGGACCTGTCTTGTTCAGCATCTTTGTCGGTGCCATGGACAGTGACATTGGAGGTGGCCTCAGCACCAAGCTGTGTGGTATGTCTGACAGCTGGAGGGAAGCATCCATCCAGAGGGACATGGACAGGCTGCAGAGCTGGGCTCAAGCCAACCTCATGAGGCTCAACAAGACCAAGTGTGAGGTCCTGCAGCTGTGGAGGGGCAGTTCCAGGCACTGGTACAGTCTGGGTAGGGATTGGCTTGATAGCAGCCCTGAAGGAAAGGACCTGGGGGTGCTGGTGGATGTGAAGCCCAACATGAGCCAGTAGTGTGCACTTGCAGCCCAGAGAGCAACCAGAGCCTGGGCTGCAGCAAGAAAAGTGTGGGCAGAGGAGTGAGAGAGGGAATTCTACCCCTTTGCACTTCTCAGGTGAGACCCCACCTGGAGCACTGTGTCCAGTTCTAGACCCCTGTGATATGAAAGATCTGGCCATGAGGACAATTGGAGAGCTGGAGCTGCTCTGCTATGGGGACAGGCTGAGAGAATTGGGGTTGTTCGTTTTGGAGAGAAGGCTCTGAGGAGCCCTTATTTGGCCTTCCTGTATCTGAAGGGGGCTACGAGAAAGCTGGGGAGGGACTTTTTAGGGTGGCAGATCATGATAGGACTGGGGGGAATGGAGCAAAACTAGAAGTGGGTATATTCAGATTGGATGTTAGGAAGAAGTTCTTCACCATGAGGGTGGTGAGACAGTGGCAAAGGTGGCCCAGGGAGGTGATGGAAGCCTCATCTCTGGAGGGGTGTAAGGGCAGGCTGGATGTGGCTCTCGGCAACCTAATCTAGTGTGAGATGTCCCTGCCCATGGCAGGGACTTTGGAACTGGATGATCCTTGAGGTCCCTTCCAATCCTGACCATTCTATGATTCTATGATCAATACAGGCTATGGGAGGAGATTATAGAAAGCAGCCCTGTGGGAAAGCACTTGGAGGTGCTGATGGACATGAGCAGGCAGTGTGAGCCTGCAGAACAGAAGGACAAAGGCAGCCTGGGCTGCATCCAAAGCAGCATTGCCAACAGATCCATAGAAGGGATCCTGCCACTCTGCTCTGCTCTGTTGAGACCTCACCTGCAGTGCTGTGTCCAGTTGTGGTGCCCTCAACACGGGAAGGACATGGACCTGATGGAGCAGGTTCAGAGGAGGGCCATGAAAATGCTCAGGGGCTTGGAGCAGGAAGCTGGTAGCTAATCTCATATGCTGCAACTGAAATCTCAGCGTGTGTGAAGACTTGAATCCCATAATCTTTGCCATTTAATTTTGCCAATGTATGTAACAAAAAACATTGGTTGGTTTGTTTGTTTGGTTTTAATCTTAACATGATCCCTGTGAAGAAAAAAAATAATCCAAAAAACATGCTGTAATATCACTGTTCTAAACTCCTAACCTTAGCCATGCTAATGCTAAAATTCTATAAACTAAAAAACTATGTTAAAGTTTGACCATTGAATTGATTCTGAAAAAAAAGTAAGAAAAAGAAACAACA
>VWZI01023272.1:20090-34703 GCA_013396835.1 Psilopogon haemacephalus | reverse complement strand
AGATATTTACAGATCTATACAGTGAAAAGGTAATACAGAAACACCACACCCCTCCCACAGATCAAAATCCCTAAGAGGGGTTTTCTAACCACCCCTACTACCTTTCCCCCACCCCGTCCCCCGTCCCCGTCCCCGTCTCCAATCTTATCTCACTATCTGTTGATGCAGCAGATAGGCAAAGGTAGATTGGCCAGGGAGATTAGCAGTAGGAAGATAAGTTAGTGGAATTATTGAGAATTAGCTACAAAAGGCAGGGACAAAGGAGCCATGCAAAAAACAGCCACAGCCTAGAGAGGCCTGGAGCACTCTGACTTATCCATATTGGGTTACAACTATTAAAATTTTTTTCTTTCTCAGTAAAACTGTGAGTGAAGTGACATCATGTATTTTCATTTCTCAGCCTATAGTCTAATTTCTCACTCAAATCCTCCAATTAGTTCAAACCAGCGCAACTTGTTACACCTGTGTTTATACAGTCTGAGTACCAAGCATACGCCTACAAATATTAATCTATTAGCATAACCTAGGCAAGCATAGCCCTAGTTGTTAGCATAAATAGAGTTGTTATTCCCCTGCACCAGATGTCCCCGCTGTCTTACCCTCCCCTGTGGGAGCCATCTTGGTGTTATGAGAGCCAAGGTTGAGTGTCCTGTGTACCACTAATTATTTTCCTCAGCTTGTGGGAATGAAGGCCAAACTGCTCATTATTTTTCACTCATCACATTCCCACAATGACCTGCATCAGGGAGAGAGGGGGACTGACACCAGCTGAAGCTGACTGATGTCTCATGGGCAGGCATGTGGCAGTGAACAGGGCCTGTCCTCTGCTTCTCTGTGGTGGTTTGGCAGTTACTCACCCCCCACACACTTTGAAATAACTCAGTCAGCTGGAAGTTAATAAATGAAGCTTCATATTTACAGCTTTGCACAATATACAAGCAGATAATTACAATGTATAACAGATATTTACAGATATATACAATAAAAAGGTAATACAGAAACACCACAGCCCTCCCAGAGATCAAAATCCCTAAGAGGGGTTTTAACCACTCCTGCCACCTTTCCCCCTCCCCAGTCTTATCTCACCATCTGTTTTATGCAGCAGATAGGTGAAGGTAGATTGGTCAGGGGGATTAGCAGCAGGAAAGAAATCAGTGAAATTATTCAGATCCAGCTACGAAAGGCAGGGAGAAAGAGCCATGCAACCACAGCAGCCAAGGCCCAAAGCAGTCTGACTTATCTATGTTTGGCTTACAACTCTTAAACAAATTTTTTTTCTTTCTTTCTCAGCAAACCTGAGTGAAGTAGCATCATCAGTGTTTTCCTTTCTCAGCCTATAGTCTAATTTCTCATTCAAATCCTCCAATTAGTTCAAACCATCACATTCTCCCAGCAAAGCCAGTGAAACCCAACAGTCAGTGTCCTGTTGAAGTGTGAGGTGCAGCCACCTGGGCTGGTTATGCAGGGTATGTGATGAGATGGAGGGCAAGGGCACCTCAAGGTGATGAGACATGGGGTATGAGCTGCTCTGCCTGAGGGCTAAGCTGCAGGAGGAGGAAGGAAAGCTGGGTTGTATCTCAGAGTCTGAGGAGCATAGAGCTGTGCTCTGCCACCTCAAGTGCAAGCAGGCCAGCTCATGGTGGTCGCTACAGAATTAGAGCCAAGATCAGTAATGTTTCAGGAGGAAGGCAATATTTTGAGGGATATGGAGGGGTGGAAGCAAGTTATATGGAGCTGTAAGAGTAACCCTCTCAGATACCTTTACAGAATAGGTGCAAGGTTCTGGGAATGGTAGGCAATGTGCACAATAAGGTAGGAGGAACTTGTGTAAGAATCCTCACCAAAGGCACATCAACCAACTACTCAAAGCAAGACCTACATTGGCAAGTTATGGCCATTGGATACTCCCTTCTGAACAGAGCATAAGCACACATTTGTAGACCAGACCCTCTTTTCAGTGAAGTTTGCTGCCTCTCACCTAGGGGTGTCACTAGGTAACTGGTCAGCTTAGTATAGCCTTCAAACCTGATCTTTCATGTAGGTACTAATGATGCTGTAACCAGAACTGCAAGGTTGATCAGAAGAGATTTCAGGGCCATGGGAAGACTGCTAAAAGGTTCAAGTGCATGGGTGGTGTTTTTCTTCCAGGATCTCTCCTCATTATTGGAAGGAACAGACATGCCCAATACATCAACGTTTGGCTCTAGAACCAAAGCCTCTGCCAGAGCGCTGTGTTTTACAGTCATGGAAGAGTCTCTGAAGCAGAAGTTATGTTAAGGCCTGATGAAATCCACCTGTCTCAATGAGGAAAATGTGGTTTTGCTTGCAATCTGGCATAACTGATGGAAACGGCTTTAAACTAGTATGTCTGTGATCACAGTTCTTAGCAGTTCTTCACCCCAGTCTGAGGTCCCTTTCCATCAGTCTTTCAGTAAAATGATTTGAATTTGTCATAGTTCTGAGGTATAAAAATGTTTTTTAGAGCTGTATCATACCAGCGACACTTTCAAACTTTGAAGTTAATGCTAGGTGTGTGTATTTCTATTGCACTGAAAAAAAATGTAAATTTGCATTTTAAATTGATTTTTCAGGAATCATTTAAAGTATGAACTGCAATCAGCAACAAATAATTTGTAGTAAGTAGAAAAACAAATGTAAGTCTTTGTGCAGGAAAGCCTCAGCTGACCATATTGCATAGCATAGGCAGTCTAATTTTCAGCTGTAGAATATGGAACTTCAGGAGATGTGAAGAAAAGGTGTGTACAAGAAATTCAGAAAAAGGAATAGAATTTTTTTTTTTCTTTTTGTTCTATGAACAGCTAGTGCATCATTCACATAAGCCAATACAAAAGATTAACAACTGTAGATAAATAATGGCAGTATTAATATCACAACCCAAGTAAATGAATGTGAAGTCAATTAAGAATCCTTTTAGTAGCGAAACTAAACAGAACATCTTCAGAGTTTAGCCTCAGGCTGAACATGCATGTTTTTGTTAGGAGGCTTTCAGATGCAGCTTATTAGATGTCAAGAGAAATTATAGAGGGCTTATTACTGTAAGCATTGCATCAAGACACTGGTGCCAAATGACATGCTGCTCCAGGTCAAGGGCACTGGCACCAATGACTCTTTAAAGCTTAACAGGAAGAAACTGGAAGGTGGTGGCGAGGGGGGCGTGGGCAGCAGCACCCATCAGTCCCATAAGAAGGCCACAGCATTGATGTCCTGGCAGGCAGAGAAGAAGCCAGTGACCAAGAGTAAGAAGCCTAAATTGAGGCACAAATGTCTAATATCATCACAGATGTGGGAAAAGAAGCTGACTGCAAGGAAGTGAGGAGAGGTGGTACTCACCAAGCAGGGTGATAGCACAACAAAAGTCAAGGGCACACGTCTGAAGCTTGCTGAAGCAGTGAAAAGTCAAGGGCACATGTCTGAAGCTTGCTGAAGCAGTGGGGCTTTACAGAAGGCTAACTTAGAATATAAATTCTTTCCCTTCTCCAGAATTTGAATACTGTGAGTATTTTGAATACTGTGAGTATCCTTCTTTGTCTAGTTACAGCATGTGTAGGGAGAGAGAAATTTTGAAGCAGATTTTTGGATAGTTTTCAGAAGATGTTTACTTTTGTTCTGGAAGGTATATGTGGTGGTTTAGCAGTTACCTGCCCCCCCACCCTTTGATATAACCCAGGCTAGGACTCAGATGGAACTTGGTAAATGAAGCTTTATGTTTACAGCAATGCTCAATATACAAGCAGATATTTACAGTGTATAACAAATATTTACAGATATATACAGTGAAAAGGTAATACAGAAACACCACAGCCCTCCCACAGATCAAAATCCCTAAGAGGGTTTTTCTAACCACCCCTACCACCTTTCCCCCCTTCCCCAATCTTATCTCACCATCTGTTGATGAAGCAGATAGGCGAAAGCAGATTGGCCAGAGGGTTAGCAGTAGAAAATAAGTTAGTGGAATTATTGAAAATTAGCTACAAAAGGCAGGGACAAAGGAACCATGCAAGAAAGCAGCCACAGTCCAGAGAGGCCCGAAGCACTCTGACTTGTCAATATTTGGGTTACAACTCTTAAAACAATTTTTTTTTCTTTCTCAGTAAAGCTGTGAGTGAAGTGACATCATGTATTTTCATTTCTCAACCTGTAGTCTAATTTCTCACTCAAATCTGCCAATTAGTTCAAACCAGCACAGTATAGAGCAGTCTATATAGCTAAATGTAAGGGGAGCACATCTGTTACATACTGTGCCTAGAAACAGAGAATTCAGAGAAGCTATTATGAATTTTAGGCAAAAGTTGCTCCTCATTCACATCAGGAAGTGGGTGACACAAAGTGAAACACCCAGAGCTTGGGAATTAAGGTTTCTGCGACATAGTTTGCTTCCTTCCAGACTATTAAATTATTTGAAATTAGTTTGACCGATTAATAAAAATGGAAGGTGTCATGGGAGGCCTGATATGTGTCCTGGCTTGTCCTGGCATGATGCCCCACTCTTCCCCTCCCCTTTGGTGGAGTGGGGAGCAGCTTGGGTAAACAACAAAAGGCTTGGAGACACTCAGTCTACTCTGGTGGAAAACCAATGTGCATACACTTGTTTATGCATGGCCCATGATTTCCCAAATTTGGGTAAAGCAAGCCCTGGCTTCAACTAATGTGGTTACTTTTGGCAAACTGCCATTCTGATTGGCTAATCTCTGTGGCCAAATGGAGCCATCAGACTCAGGCAATTAATGAAATAGGAGCAAAGTTGTAAACAACCTGCTCTGCTGTTTTTACTCTCTTCTCTTCCTCATTGTGCTCTGCTCTGCCTCAATTCATTTTGCTTTCCCATTTTGATGCCATACTCCAGACCACCTTTGCTGTGTAACAACAAGCTTTGATGTTTAAAGCTTGTCCACCTGGAAAGTTTGTTGTGCCTCAGTTTACTAAGGGGAGGCATTAAGTGCCTCCACACAGTAGGCAAGAATTATTGCTGAAAGCTGCCTGAAACCTATGGCCAGCCTAGCCTGAATCAAAAGTGACGCAGGTTACTGCCACCACCAAGACACTGTGCTTGCCTGCACACCTGCACACCTCTGTGCAAAGTCTTGGAGAGGGCTGTCTGCCCTAGAAGGGACCAAGACCAGGTCAGAAACCATGCAACCCCCAGCACCTTACCCGAGTCCTGGGGAAAACTCCAAAACCCCTGCAAGTGTCTTGGTTACTGTCTGGGACTATAATGCAGCCCCAGAAATATTATTTTGTGAGTAAATATTCTTAAAAACCTCTTTGTAATTAAAGATTTTGCTTCGGTTATGTTCTGTGACTGTAACTGATTGTGCCTTCTGCTTCAACGGAAAGGAGCCAACTGAGTTCCCCTAGAGGGCAAGCAGCAGTCTGCAGTACAAGGATCTCTTTCCAACAGCTCAAATTGATGTTTGTATTTTGCTGGTTTTGCTTAACTGTTTACATTGCCTGTTCCCTGTGATGATACCCACAAATAAGTCTCCTGGCAAGATTTAACATTAATAAATTATCATTGTTTATTAATTTTTGTCTGGTTTTAAAAATCAATGTAATTAATCTATATTACATTAAAGGTTAATAGAGTGTATGCAAATTGAAGTGTGGTAGTGAAAAGAGTTAATGCAAAGTCCAGAGAGCATGGTTTCTAAAATGAAGCAGTGTAGGCTTGGCAGTGTTAGAACAGAAGGATTGCTTGGGCACGTATTTAAAATATGAATTAAAAACAAGTTGCAAGTCTATGGAGAGTTGCTCTCTCAAGGAAGAAGGTAGATGAAAACATTTGGCTTCACTGTATTGATGCCATTAAATATAACATGAAGACAGTGAGAAATGTGAGTGAAGTTGTCACAGAAATCAAGTCCACTTAAATCAATGCTATTCAAGCTGATGTGACAAAATTGCCTCTCGGTGCACTTAAAAAGTTCTGGTGGTCTTACAATGCATCTGGGTATTAGAGTAATGAGAAATTTGAGGGGAAAAAACACATTTTGTTATGGTGTGTTGGTTTTAGCTAATTGGAGGATTTGAGTGAGAAATTAGACTATCGGCTGAGAGAGATAAACACAGTGTGTCACTTCACCGAGTTTTGCTGAGAAGGAAAAAAATTGGTTTTAAGAACTGTTCTGAAAACAACCAGATTAGCAGATGGCTTCTGTCTGTTCTGGCTGTGGCTGCTTCTCTTGCATGGTCTCCTTTGTCTCTTTGTCTTTTAGCTAATTCAGAGTAAAATTACTAACTCCTTTCTATCCCTAATCCCTCTGACCAATCTACTTCATCTTATCTGCAGCATCAATAGGTGGTGAGATAAGACTGGGGAAGGGGGAAAAGGTGGTAGGGGGGGTTTGGTTACCCTCTCTTGGGGATTTTGGTCTCTGGGAGGGGTGTGGTGTCTGTATTACCTTTTCACTGTATATATCTGTAAATATCTGTTGTATATTGTGCATCGCTGTAAATATAAAGCTTCATTTATTAACTTCCAGTGTTTTTGAGTCCTAGCCTGGGTTTACAAAAGGTGGGGGGGCAGGTAACTGCTAAACCACTACATATGGGAATAAAAAAAATTCAAGATAATGGGCAGTCAAATGCAAACTAGAATCATTGACCAAAAGGAGTGTGTGTTCACAGATCTGCAGTCAGTCTTACTGGCCCAGCTCCAAGCTCTGGCTGGTTTTGCCAGGTTTGAATAGTTTGTGGTTTGAAAACTTTTGCTGGTGAAGGGCCTGAGAGCTCACACACTTGAAAGGGCTGAACGGCTAGATATACATTTTGGTCAGCCCAGAAATGCTAGATTGAGATGTTTCTTGCTTCAAAGAAAGCGTGAGCCATTTATGCCAGATTTAGCAGCACTGTGCACTGCAGGTGGCAGTCTGTGATTCCCAGGAGCAGGAAGAGCAGGTTACTTATGAGGTCATCCTTGCTCACCCTTGCTCAGAACTTGGAGATGGAGCTTTGCTTATTGGTTTAACAGGGTGTTAGTTTACATATCTGGCTTGCATGCCTAATTAACATGCTTGCTGGCCTTGGATCATAAATGCATAATTCATCTCTGCTGCTCATCTCCTCATCTCCCAGGGATAAGTCTCTAGAAGGGTACAGTAGCACTGTCTGGTGACAGTCCATTCCTGAAAATTAAAGCACTGGTTTGTACCAAATATCAGGGCCAAAAAGCCCTTGATGCCATGTGTCCATTTCCTGAAGCTGAGTCAAGATACAGTATCAACACTTAGCTTAATTCTTTTATCATGTCTTTCTTGTTTTTAATATTCTTAGTCATTAGTATTACTGTTGTGTTTTTGGGTTTTTTTCACTCCATCAGATATCTCTCAGTAAACTATCTGAATTAAAGAACGCCCAATGTTTTTAGGGATTATTTGTAAACGATTTCAAGTACTTAATCAAACCTTATTTTCTGAAGTGCATATTTAACAGTATATTTAGTGTAGAAAGAGTAATTTCATTAGTTCAGAGAAATTGTGTGGTTTTCATCTACTTTTATTGTTCAAAATTGAAAGCAACTACTTCTCATTCTGCATTACCCCTAAGGTTTCACATTGATAGGGTATGTTACTCAGTTGTTTTTAATAAATAGGGCAAAGACAATGTCAGTGCTAGTAACTTTTGCACAGTGATGTAATCACTATTAGAACTTCTGTTTCAAAGTTAATGTTGGTGTGGTCATTACACCACATCCCGGGGCCATGTACTAGAATGGGCAGTCTCTCCATAGATAGCCGTAGCACAGCAGAGTTCTGCATAAGCCCATATACTTTGTTTATCAATGCTGTGATGCAAGGCATACACCAACTTCACAAAGATTTAATGACTTAAGATCATTAAACAACCCAGATTCAGATTAATTTAATTAGTTGGTATCAAACCCCCACATTCTGAACTGATTTGTGTACACAGTAACTGACAGTTACTGCTTAGTGTCAGCACTGAAAGGCACGAGACTGGAGACCTGTTTTGTTTTTCCTTCTGCTGTTGCTAGAGTTTCACAGCTGAAGGATCACCAACCTGGAGCTTATTGACAGAGTCAGTTTGGCAGCAGGTGTTGTAGAGACAGGAAGGAAGATTCTTTCTCCTACTGGTGTGAGTGCTTTTGCAAACCTGTGCTATGTATGTAGTTCACTTGATTTGGCTTTGTGGCTCTGATTTCTGAAGCAGTGTATGAGAGAGGTCTTTCATGGGATGTCTGGTGGCAGCGTATTTGCCCTATGTCTTTGTGCTGGTTTTGGATGTAGTAGGGTTTTTGTAGTACCTGGTGTGGGGCTGTGTTTTGGCCTGCATAGCCACCGTGACATCTGTGGTGAGACTGCACATTGCAAGGCATCCTGCCTACACCTGAAAGTCTCCAGCCAAAAAGGGAAGTCCTGGAGGTACACAGGTCATCCGAAGGAGGCAGGATAAGGTCAGAGATTGTCTGCCTCCTTTCCCCAGCAGCCTGTAAAGCGTGGGAAGAATCAGAAGCCTCAGCAGCTAAGAAGACACCAACAGAACCCCATGCAAGTGTTTGGTACTGTCTGAAGTTGTAGCTAGCCCTGTGAGTCGGGAGATAATATTTTGTGAATAAATACTTAAAGTCTCTTGTATTCATTAATTGCCTTTTGTCATAAGCAGAAAGGAGCTTTCTGAGTCCATCCAGTGGGCAAGCCATGTGTGGTGGTTTAGCAGTTAGCTGCCCCGCACACTTGGCAATAACCCAGGGTAGGACTCAGTCGTCTGGAAGTTAAGGAATGAAGCTTTATATTTACAGAAATGCACAATATACAAGCAGATATTTACAATGTATAACAGATATTTACAGATAAATACAGAAAAAAGGGTAATACAGAAACACCATACTCCTCCCAGAGATCAAAATCCCTAAGAGAGGTTTCTAACCACCCCTACCATCTTCCCCCCTTCCCCAATCTTATCTCACCATCTGTTAATGCAGAAGATAGGTGAAAGTAGATCAGTCGGGGGGGTTAGCAGTAGGAATAGAAGTTAGTGGAATTGTTCAGAATCAGCTACAAAAGGCAGAGAGAAACAGCCATGCAAAGCTACAGCCCAAAGTGGCCTGAAACCATCTGACTTATCTATATTTTGGTTACAACTCTTAAACAATTTTTTTTCTTTCTCAGTAAAGCTGTGAGTGAAGTAGTATAATCAGTACTTTCCTCTCTCAGCCTATAGTCTAATTTCTTATTCAAATCCTCCAATTAGTTCAAACCAGTACACCATGCAATTGCCTGCATGAACCTTCTCTTCCAGGTCAATTTGGTTTAAATGTTTATATATTGCTAGTTATTTGTTCTAGATCCCATTATTAATTTGTATAATGTGTCTATGACTGTTGCAAGAGAACCTGAATATTATTAAAATTAGTGGTTGGGATGGCAAGAGTTCTGAATGACAAAATTAATAAAAAACATTAATTTTGAAAAATACCATCTTGCATCTAGTAATTACCCCTCCCTTACACTGAGATCTCTTCTTGCCATTCTAAATAATATGAAAGTCTTAACAAGCTTCCATCTTGTAGTGTTACTCAGTTTGAAAAGACTCCATGCACAATCAGGTCATACCATTTTTCGGAAGATGCAAGGTGTTGTCAGAAAGATACAGGTGTTACCAGGACACACATCTTAAGACCTGTTTGCAGGAGTGTTTTTCCTATACACATTTTATGTGTAGAATCCAGGGCTTTCTGTCGCTGGTGGTAATCAAACCAGGCATCTACACAGATGTCTTCCTGTGCTTGCTAGCATTACATCAAACCTTGCCTGAGGGCAACATTTGCTTTTCAGCAAAACCCACCTTTGTTGTGATGAGGTTTCTGTTGTTGTTTCTAATTTGGAGAAATGCAAGAAAGAAAAGCTGTGTAGAGCTGTGAATGGCTTTGGTTCCCAGGATATCTGCCCTGTGGGAGAGGAGAAGAGGCTGAGATAAAGGGCCAGCTGAGATAGTGGCCCAGGTGGCCCCAGGGAAATAAAAACAAGGCATGGCGGGGAAGAGTCTGTTAGAAAAATTAGCTTGGTCACTGTATGTATTATATTAATGTCCTGACAGTGTTATAGTATAAAAAAGTCGTTCTGTCTGTAATAAAAATTCTGCTTCTGCCCTGGTGGCAGGCCATGCCTCTACACTTTGATTTGTTTTTCTGTTGCTGTTTGCTTGGGTTTTGACAACAACATGGCAAGAGAGTACTGGACACATTGAAATTTCTTGTCATTTTGTGTCTTATCAGCATGAATAGGTTGGAAGATACTTGGAACAGGTTATTGTTCTTCATTTAATTTCAAGCAGTGTGTAAGTCTGTTGTTTCCTGCTCTGCAATGAAAGCTCATGGTTTTGGTCATAGTATAAATAATACTCATTTGGTTGCTAACTTTTTGCTTCATTTTCAGTCAGGAGATAATTTATTATTTGTTTTGATTTTATTAAATGTGTTAGGCACATCATTTGCTATTCCACCTTTTTTGTAACTGCTGTTATTTTATTGAAGTCACAGCAATCTAGTGTTATGATTGATATAAAAATATTTACAAACATTAATTTCTGTCATGAGTAGTAATTATTGTTTATTAATATTAACAAATTTGCTGGGTCATGTGCACTTTGGATTCTTGGTTGACAGCAAGGATTTACAGAAGGGATTTATAAACACAGAACTAAACAGTTTAAACAGTCACAGCTTGGAAAACAAAAACATGGAAAACAGGAAAATTCTAACTAGGCAAGAGGCAATAGTGACTGGTCGGGAGGCAGTCCAAGTGCCAAGGGACTGTAAAAACTATTCCAAGTTTTCTAGCTTACGGAGCCTTTATCATAACCACAGCCCGGCTACTCCCAGCGTGCTGTTTCCTGGCTACGTGTCCTGGATAAAGGCACTTCCAAAAACCACAACTATTATCCACAGGGAAAAGTGCAAAATATTCCAAGGCAGAGGAAAGGAAAGGAAACCGAGTCGCTGTAAGCTGCTACTATTGCCAAAATTCTGTGGTCACTGTGAATAGCCATTCCGCAGACAGGGACCTAGCTAACAAGTTGCAAATAGGGAATGCTGTGGGAATCACTAAGGATATCACCCTACCACTCCAGTCTGGAGAAAGGCTTGAGAAAAACTGGAGAAATGCTGGAAGAAGGTGGGCTTTTCAAATCATTCCTCCCATTAAATGCACTCTTTGAAGATCAAACTGGCAAATAGGCAGAAGCCTCAGAAGTTTTGGGCAATGAATTCAAAGTATCCTGCCTTGTGTGGCTACATATATCCAAAAAGGAATCAAGGCACATGAGGGGCTGCCCAAGACACCTGACACAGGTGCCAGGCTCCTACCACTTAGGGCAGTCTCACTGGAGTAAACCCCTGCCTTGTTCATTTTTTCTGCTCCTCAACTCACTCAACTCCTGGACCCTACAATGGAAGGAGAAGGGGCAGTGGCCAAGCTAGTCTAGAAGGATTCATGCACTGCCAGGACGTCTATGTCCTGCAATATGTACAACTATCCATAGAAAGTCTTCTTTTCATATCTATTTCCCCAAAAAAAGTCTCTGAAAGGATGGCCTGTCTGCCAAGCAGAGTGCATCCCCTGTTCATAAAAGGTGCAAATAGGTTGATAAATACATTTTATGGATCAAACAGCATTTGGGCTGTAAAAAGTATAGGATTAATTAAAATTACACAACTATATACTGAATGTTTTCCACAGAATCACAGAAACCATTTGGTTAGAAGAGCCCTATGAGCTCATCCAGTCCACCCTTCAACCCAGCACTGAAGGGTCAATGCTAAAAACCATGTCCCTAAGCACCAGCTCCACAGGCTGCTTGGATACCCCCAGGGATGGTGATTCCAGCATTGCCCTGGGCAGCCTGTACCAATGTTTGAGAGCCCTCTCTGGGAAGAAATATTTCCTAGCATCTAGCCCAAACCTCCCCTGGGGCAGCTTGGAACCATTTCCTCTGCTCCTGTCCCTTGCCACCAAAGAGCAGAAGCTGTCCTCTCCTTGCTCCACCCTCCCTTCAGGGAGCTGTAGAAAGCAATGAGGTCTCCCTCAGCCTCCTCTTCTCCAACCTGAACACTCCCAGCTCCCTCAGCCCTCCTTGTAGCCCAACTGCTCCAGGCCCTTCTCCAGCCTCATTGCCCTTCTCTGGACATGCTCCAGAACTTCACTGTCCTCCTTGTAGTGAGGGGTCCAGAGCTGAACATAACACTCAAGGTATGGCATCCCCAGTGTTGAGCACAGGGGGATGATCCTCTCTTTCCTTGCTGCCTACCCTGTTTCTGATCCCAGCGAGGATGCCATTGGCTGTCTTGGCTTTCCTTGGCTTTTGAAGAACAGTTCCTTGTTCAGATGAGTACATATGGGTTTTGCTTGAACTCTGTGCAACTTTAAGGCATGGAGTCATCTCTTTCCTCAGAGTAGTTACAGTGTAGTGCAAGCTGCTGTCAAAAAGAGCCCTTGGGGATGAAAGAGAAAAGAACGCAGTGATGTTCTGAAAGGTTGAATGGCAACTGCTGATGTGTATGTAAGCTAAATGAACTGTTATATCCCTGGGGCTTGGACGTTAGCTATTAATCCAGTTTGGTTTGGCATCTTTGTCATTCAGTATTTTTGTGGATTAGACTGTTATAGATGGACATATCAGCAGAGGGGCAAAAATCACAGAGAATCAGATAACTTGTATTTTAAATTGGCTGAGCAAGAGTAGCTCTGCCTATTGAGTATATTTTTTAAAAAGAAAACCAAAATAATCAATGTTATTTTTGAGTTTAATGTAAAAAAAGTCTTGTCTTCCATACCCTGTAACGCACAGTAAGCTTTTGGAGCACTAACTGTATATGTCTCCAATCTGGGATATATTGAATGCAATTATTATATGTTACACAGTGAGCTGGGCATAATAAAGGCTCTGAAATAATGCATTTTCTCCCCTAAAGTATAGCTAGATGTGAATGAAAAATGTGAAATGTCTGTCACGTGAAAGAAATTGAGCCACAAATTAGGGTGCTGTTCCAGTATTATCAGATGAATGGCTTTATTTCCTAAGATCCATCTGTCAGTGGCTGTCAGTGATAGATAAGCTTTTCTGAAAAACTTAGAGCTCCCAGAACCATAATGTGGTTTTTAACATCTGTTTCTGCTCAGTGGCTGAGAAGACCAAAGAACAAGTATCGAATGTTGGGGGAGCTGTGGTGACAGGAGTAACAGCAGTGGCCCAGAAGACAGTGGAAGGAGCAGGGAACATTGCTGCAGCCACTGGACTGGTGAAGAAGGATCAGTTGGCCAAACAGGTTCGTTTGTTTGCAGTCTTTTCTAAGTGAAGAAGTGAATGATGAGTGGTGGCTCTGAACTCAGAGGCCAATGGAGTGTTTTCTTTTGTGTCTATCAGCAGCATGCATGCAGTGCAATTTCTGTTAACACTGAACAAAAGAACAGCAAAGAGAATGTCTGTTCTTTATAGCTTGTGTCTGAGTGACTTGGAGGGTTTGGGAAGTGGAGTAAGATTAGACATGGAACTTCACTATTCTGAAATCCCTTAACAGATTTGGGTCACAGTTTAAAGGGTGATCTAGTAGTGATTCTGGACTGGACAACCTCTAGTGAGGGCCAGCAGCTATAGGGTCACTGTACACTTGCCTTAGAAGTTAACTATTTTTCCAAATAACTTGGGATTGAAAAACAACCTGTGAGAGCTCAAAGGTCTAACAGCAAAACTCAGGTTTAACAAATATGATTTCTATCCTCTGTGGATGATGAGCAGAGAGATTTGTGCACTAATCCACTGTCTGGTTAGATACTTTGCATCTACAGTCAAGATTTATCTGTCGAGTTGCTCTCATTAATAAAAGTGACGCAATCTCAAAAGTTGTCCCAAACTATTCTGAATTCTTCAGTTCAAATTTGCCTTAGCTCATCCTATGAAACACTGTAGATATGTCTATTCCAGCATAATACTAAGGGTTACTGTGTTTGTTGCTGATACACTGCAATTACAATCCTCCACTTACATTAGGGGAAAGGTAAGCTCAGATAGCTAGTGGGAATGGTGCTTTCTAAAGTGTGAAAAAACAAGTCAGAAGAGACAGATACTTTATACTGTACTGTTTTCTGTTTAGATGTTTCTGCGTTAGAAAAACCCTGGGATTATTAAGCGTATTGATGTTTGCCCAAAAATACGGGCACCACATGGAGTTCTATGTTGTAGCTTATTGACAGATAGTGTCCAGAGAAGCTGTTAAAATTGAATCCTTAGAATCTCTTCTTTATATGTTACTGAAGTATATTCTTATCTGTTTGACAAATCTGATTGCTGCTTTAGTTCTGAGGTGAAAAGGAGCATTTATGTTGTGGTAGGCATTCACCCTGTACTGGCTTAAAGCAGATCCCTTCCCCCTCCTAGTAGAATAAACTGACTACAACACAGATTCTCTTAGAAAGTCAGGAAAAATGAAGTTGTATTTTCTTATAGTTTAAACTAAATATAACATTATGAAAAGAATATACTATTACAAGAGAAGAAAGAAAAAAAAACAACAAAATTATATACATATATATATATATATATATATATAACCTTAAGGAGGATGGGGAAGGGGTCAAGCAG
>VWZI01023272.1:0-19888 GCA_013396835.1 Psilopogon haemacephalus | reverse complement strand
TGTCTGAGTTAGAAATCTAGGTCAAACAGTCACACACCCCATTGTGGTGGATTGGTCTTGAGAACCTGTGTATTGGGTTTAAGCTAGCCCTCCCTGAGCTCAAAAGCTCTATAAATATTTAATTCTATTTGGAAGTTAAAAAAAGATATAAACTTTAACAATAAATAGAAGGTAAGGGGATTTACAGTAGATGGGGAAAAAGGGAACCAAAATACAGGGTGCAGGAGTGAGGGGAATTACAGAGGATAAAGGAGGGAAAGGGAGCAAAATACACAAAATAAAAATACAACCCCTGAAATTAAGTTGAGTCCAAGTGCTGAGAACTAATGATGTTATGGTGGAGGCAGAAGGATGCAGGATTGATGGCGAAAGGCAGTGAGTTAGAGTTCAAAAAAAAAAGGTTGCTCCCCCAACTTGTTTGCTGGAGAGCATGTGGTGATCAGCAGCAGGGCAGCGAGTTGCTGGGCAGGCAGGAGGGACCAAGCCAGAAAGAGGGAGAGACAAAATGTCCACCCCTTTTATAGTAGTCTTGGCAGGAAGTGGGAGGGGGCTAAACACGACACCTGAGGGCAGGTCAGACCACCCCCAGGGAGGAGTCAGGATCCAGTTCCAGGCAAGCTTTACATTCCACCCCTTGGTTAGACCCCTGCCACATTCCTGCAAACAGTCTCCGCATGCAAGCGATATGAAGATGTGTCTTAAAAGTCCTTGGTTTGAGTCCTTCTATAGTCCCTGCAATATTCCAAAGCAAAGTTTGTTTGTGGCTAACAGTGCCTTTGGCAGAACATTTTTCCTTATAGACATCTATTTGAGATTGTCCTAGTCTGAATGACTGTGTATCCCATGTTGTAGTGGTTTAAGCAGTTACCTGCCCCCCCACCTTTTATAAATCCCGGCTAGGACTCAGAAACACTGGAAGTTAATAAATGAAGCTTTATATTTACAGCAATGCACAATATACAAGCAAATATTTACAAGGCATTACAGATATTTACAGATATATACAATGAAAAGGTAATACAGACACCACACCCCTCTCAGAAACCAAAATCCCCAAGAGGGGTAACCAACCACCCCCTACCACCTTTCCCCCCTTCCCCAGTCTTATCTCACCACTTGTTGATGCTGCAGATAGGCGGAGGTAGATTGGTCAGGGGGATTAGCAGTAGGAAAGAAATTAATAGAATTATTGAGAATCAGCTACAAAAGTCATAGACAAAGGAACCATGCAAGGAGCAGCCACAGCCCAGCGAGGCCTGAAACCGTCTGACTTATCTATATTTGGGTTTCTACTCTTAAAAAAATTTTTTTTCTTTCTCAGTAAAGCTGTGAGTGAAGTGACACAATGTATTTTCATTTCTCAGCCAATAGTCTAATTTCTCACTCAAATCCTCCAATTAGTTCAAACCAGAACACAAATTAAGCTTAAACATTAAAAGCAGGTAGAAGCATGATTACAGACTGTTTCTCCACCTTCTGAGACACCTTCCAACATTAATTGGCTGTGGACTGCTATGGTTTGCCTCTCTGCAGCTGGTGGAGTTTGCTTATTTGCTGTCAATTACAGGATCAGGGAGTGTGAAATAAAAATTATTAGCCTGAACTAATGATTGTTGCGGAGTTCTACGAGTGATCTGCCTGAAGCCTTGTATGGTGACTGGCATTGTTTTTGTCTTGTGATGGAAGGTTGGTTTTGACTTGGAGTTGTAGCATTTCTTTACCTATGTGTGTAATATTCACTCAAAGGAAATACTAAGCAGATTCTCATCACACTGCTGTCTTGTAGAGTTTGTGAATGCTGACTAGTGCAGCCTTTAGTACTGCTGTGCTTTGGGTTGTGCAGGACAAGTTAACTGCCCAGCTGAAGCCAGGCTGGAGGGCTGCTGTTGTACCAGTGTCACCCATTCACCCTGCAGCCAGGGTAAGCAGTCAGTGCAAGCTGACAGCTGAGCCTCGTGAGTGACAAGGCTGACTTGATAGTGCCCACCTGAGGACTGCTTGGGGGATTCATGCTTTGCCAGAAACTCACTACTTAACAGAGCAAGGGTACTCAAAAGTTACTTGTAGTGTGCCCTAACATTAGCACAGATACTACTTAAAATGGATTAACCCTGTATAGGCTAGGCAGAAATTTGAGCCTGCCTCTAAAATCTTCCCATAAGGATGCTGTTATTGTCATCATTGGTGCTTTTTCTGGAAGAAGAAAAGAAGTTGCCTGACTTTTTCATTCCTGCTTTTCTATGTCATGAGAAGACAATAAACTGAGTACTGAGTTATACAGATAAAGCATTTGTTGCAATTTTATTATCTGCCTTGTGCATGTTTTATTTCTGTTTACAGTGTGGGCATGCTTCTATAGTAATTGAGTGGAGAAAAAAAGGAAGATTGATGATCATGACACTTACTGTAAAAATGAACATTTTTAAAGTTAAGAAAGTTGTGAAATCCTTTGTATATTCTCTGCTCAAGAGGAGCATACAGATCCAGGTAGGATGGAGGAGTACTAGCTAGTAAATAGCTAGTCTACAATATTGCCTGAGAACAAAATGTGGATTATATAGCTTATTATTTTCAGACAAGAAATTAAGTAATTTATGATTTTAGCCTCACCAAACTAATGTATTTGGGTTCTCTAGCATCTCAATAATAAATCTGTTAATATCTTCCATGATTTCTATGGTGATTAATTCTATTTATATAGTGTTTGTTAGTACCAAAAGCTGTAACCTCAAGGGTACCATGAAAAGATATAGTTCATTTTTCTGTGCTGTAGATCTTACTAAAGCAAAGAGGGCCTTGTTCTTAACAGTTAGGATCTGTATGGATTGTGCATGGTATCTACATATGCTAAAAGCTTTTTTTTATTTTGCCTAGAGCATCTCGATGTAACACATTTACGGTAAACAGCATAGTATACACAGACGTAACACTACAGAAGCAGATAACCTACAAACAGATAATATACTCATTAAGTAAGTTGTGTAGTCATTGGTTTAATGGCCAAGGTTTCTGGGAAGGAGTGTAAGTGGGAAGACTGTCAATGTACACATCAGGTGTTTTTTTTTCCATAGGAAATATTACTGAACTAAGAGCCCTTGCAAACTGCATTTAATATGGAAAACAAAATAATGAAACCAATAGTGACTTTGCTGTATCTTCTCCCCCCATTCCCAGCCTCTATTCCTTGGGCCTGCTTAGAACTCAAACACTGCTCTAACCTAACTATTCAGTGCAGTGGATGCCACAGGTGTAGAGCTTTCTTGCATCAGCACTTTTCCTGGTCAGTTGGTCTTACCAACAGCTGAATGTTTCAATTTTTGCACTGCTTAAAGTCAGGGTGAATCAACGCTGGGGAGTCACCATAATCAAATATACCAAAATGTAGGAGCCTTTTCCCTCCTGTACACTGTTGAGAATAGAGGAATCAGCTTTTAATTTGGATTAAATGAGAGCAGCTCAGTTTTGATTAAGATACCAAGCATCAGAGTGTACTCTAGCCAGCTATTATTTTTTCATTTGGGCGATCTTCTTGGAAGAAGGGATGCAAATCATCTAACTGCTTTTGGAAATTCTTCTCTTTCAGTGGCAGAATGAAGGTTTCTTTTTACTTGTTTGTCCTGGCTTAACTCAGCATGCTCTTGCAGGCCACCCTCCACCCACACAGATGGGAGGGAAAGTAACACACAAAAAAATGTTGGGTTGAGATAAAGAGTTCGGTGGCAATGATACAAAGGACTATTATTTTAGCCTGTTGGCAGAAAAATGCAGCAAAAAGCAGAATCAGCATCTGGCAATACAGTGATTGCCCCAATCCAAGCACACAGCCCACCCAACAGAAATGACCAACACCCCCACACCCAGAACCCATAAGCAGGAACCAAACAGGAAGCCTCTCATGGCAGTCTGAACTTCAAGCTCCATGATCCTTTGCTCCACCCAGCACTTCAATTTTGAAGCTGGTGATGGCAGCATGGTATTGAATATGAGAACTTGGAACAACATGGGAGGTGGTGGAGTTAGTGTCCCTGGAGGTGTTCAGGAAAAGCCTGGATGAGGCACTTAGTGCCGTGGTCAAGTTGACTTAGGGCTGAGTGATAGGTTTGGCTGGATGATCTTGGAGGTCTCTTCCAACCTGGTTGATTCTATGATTCCATGATTCTGTATTCATCAGCAGATTGCACTCAGCCAATGACACCACTAAACACCTGTTTTGAAATGCAAGCTATACCTCATCTTTCAGAGATTTCTTCTCTGTCTTGTTCCAAACTAAGATTCCCAGGTGTTCCACAAAAAGTGTTAATTACCATCTGCAGTTTAAGAGGACCAAAAAAGCTGAATATGAAATCTTTTATGTTCTGAACTTCTGAACATTTTACATTTCAGAAATTCAGGGATCCATTTAGAAACCCCTGGTTTATAGCCCCCTCGCTACTGGCCCACAATGTAAATGCCTTGCTTAGCACTTAAAGGAAACAAGAAAATTTGTGTTTAGGTGGAAGCATGGATTTTTATAGCATATTAATATTTCCAGTTTTTCTGATTGTCTTTAGACTCTAGAGTGCTTGGCTCATGAAAGGATCACTGCTCTCCATCTTCTTTCCAGTTCATATCAGAGTCTATTAATCTTGAAAAGCTTAGCTCAGACACACAAAGGAAAAGCTGCTGAGCAGAGGTATCCAATTTCCTTCTTCAGAAAGGGGATTAAGGAGTTTTTCCCACCTCTTCATTACATTTTGTGCTATCAGCCAGATGATATCCTGAACTGACAGTAGACCTCAATGAAAAGCAAGACAGTGACTGCCAGTCACATGAGACTTAAACCATTGATCTTTTGTTTCAATAAGCAGGTTTATTAATCTCCTAGAAGAATAGAGCATATTATGAGAGAAGTCAAGCCTCAAATTAAATCAAATAAGCTTTTAATAATTTTTTTGACATGGCAAATGCAGAAATAGCCTCTACTGAGTTAACTTCTGTAGATGATGGCTTTCTCTAGCTGCTGAAGAGCAAACAGGTTGCATGGTTACAGCAAGATCCAGCTGCCCTCCTCAACTACTTCTTGCCATTTATGGTTCTAATATAAGGTCACAGTAGAGAATGGACAAATTTATGAATAAATGTATGTTACCTAGGCCCCGGCAGGCCTGCCAAGCAGACAATGGTCTAGCCCACTACAGCCAAGTATTGCCAGCTCTGCCTTGCAGTGCAATGCAGAGGGGTGGGATTTTGGGTTGTTTAGGGTGAGCCCCTAACCATGGTTCTGATGTGACGTTCTTGCTTGGTCTGTAGGAGCAATACTGTGGTTTCTGGCAGGATAACTAGCAGATAATAAATTGTCCTCAGGGAAGCCACTGTTTGAGATGATGCAGAGCAGAAGGCCTGCTCAGGCAGGTAGATAATACTTACTTCCAGATTTCTAAGTGTGAGGAATATGTAGTTTGAGAGAGATGCTACTTTCTCCCATTTTGTCACTTGATCTATGCATATGTATGGGTGACTGCTGCAAAACAGAAAGGATATTTAGCAGCCATTAGGTATGTTTCCCTTTTTAATATGTGTTTTTAATGGATTGAGAATGGAAGAGTGAGAAGTGAGATTCCCCATTACAGGATTCACATTGCTCAGAAGCAGAGTCACAGAAGACCCCTTATAAAAGAAAGTGTTAGCTGTTGCATTTTAATTCATGTCATGGGCTTACTTATCTCTTTGATTGTAGTGTGGCTGGACTGATTTATTTTAGTAGGGCAATATTAAGGGTTTTGTATCTGCTTTATATACTCATTCAAGTCTCTCCTTCATCACAGCATATACATTTTGGGTTGAGAAAGCTCAGGGATCATCTTGGTGGAACATAGATATCAATGCCTTTAGACTTGTGAAATTATATTATAGTCCTGTATGAATGCACTGTATTGGAATGTGAGTGGCTTTGATTTGATGGACTGTAGTTGGTTTCCAAAATAAATTCCACAAGTCTGAGGCCATTTAATGCAATTTCATGAATACATTTCTGCTTTCTTTTGGTCTTTGACATGGGCAAGCCCCTATTTAGCATAATATATGTTGGTACTGAAAAGAAATAGTGCAGAATGCTTGAAGCAGACTCTAAAACCTAGTAAGGAACTTTCCTTGGTAAAATGATGCCCACAGGAAAGGAAGGCCACAGATACCAGCAAGGAAATCCTATGGTTTTATTCTATCTTTGTTCTACTTTGGGATACGCTCTTACCTGTCAGTTCCTTCTTGGCATCTATGTGCCGATTCTGGACATGAGTAGCTTGATTTTATTTAACTTGTGGAAATATTTAAAACTAGACTGGGCAAAATAGAGATGAATATGCACAAAAAATTAACAATACTTAGAGGAAAAAAAACAACCAACCACCACCACCAACAAACAAAAAAAAACCCCAACCAAATTAAAAAAAACACCAACAAACCCATGCCACTCCAGGTAGAAGTGTCAGTGTGTTTGCTGAAGACAGTGCTGAAGTGCTGGGAAGGTTTTGAATTGCAAGATGTACCTGGCCTCCTTGGTTAGCAGAGGAAGTGTCTTTCACGCTGTGGGGCATGTTGTCAGTATTTTTTTTTTCCAGACAGCAGTATTTAAAGAAAGGCCATGTCCTCTGATGTGTCAAAGCATTTCTATGCATTGACATCTGTGACTCAAGCAGAACTTGAGATGAGTCATGAGGGAAAGAAATCCTGTGTGGTAATATTTAAATCCTCTGGAGGTTATTGCTTTATTAATTCAGGAACAGATGAGAGTTTAATGTAAAGGTCTTGTGAGTTTTCCTGGTTTCCTGGTGGTTTTCATGCTGTGAGATAATATTTTAATGCAGGCTGATGTCACAGTCTATCTGCTGCCTTCACTACTTCTGATCATATAGGATTCCTAATTACCTGTGGAGGAATTAAGCTGAGGAACAATTCAGTAGCATCATATTGCTCTTTGTTTTCTAGCCATTGCCCATCCACAGATTAAGAGAAATGAAGCATCCCCATCCTAAAACTGGATGTGAATCCTGCTCTCCATGATCAAGATTGTGTGGTAGCTGCTAGAAGGGTGAACATGTTGTCCAATAGGAGTTGTTTGTATGTCAGGATAATTCTATTTGTAATATCTACACATAGGAGAATAAAACTTTCCATTTGTTTATAAAACTTCTGAGGAATAAGAAAAAAACATTTCCCATCCATTCACAGGGGGACTGAGGGTGTCCATGTAAGGAGTGAGCCATCATTATATGCCAGCTCATTGGCAGTACTACATCTAGCAGGAGACAATGAGGCATTAACTCCAGCTGAAGTGGCTGCTCTTCTCTGGCAACTGGCACTGTGTCTGCTCTCATACCCATGCTGAGGCATATGATAATGGTGTACTCTGTGCAACCTCCTACCACAGCCCAGATGCAGGCCCATGGGGAGGAAGACATTCTCTGTCACTGAGTGATTCTTAATATGATGCTATTAGCATAATAGATATCAACAATAGCAATGGTGATAGACACTCAGGAAACAGGGTAAAACACACTGGTTTGAATATCTCAAAGCAGTTCAGAATTCTCCAATGCTCTTGTAAGGGGCCCATCAGAGGAGGGGAAGGCATTCCCTCTTCATAACAGGTACCCCAGGGCACCAGGGGGCCAACACTTGCATTTGCTACAGATGTTTGCAGTCTGTGCTAGCTTTCCTCCCTCCTGCACTCTTTACTCCAGCCTCCCTTCCACCTCCTATGTCCTCCATCACCAGTTTGCCAGTTGAGCTAATTGTCCCCTTAGCAGGATCCATGCTGCTGCGGCTGCCTGCCCCACATGTGGGTGGCTGTTGTGTTGTGTGTGTCTCACAGGGTAACACAGGACTGCAGCTGCTTCAGTCGCCAGGTCTTGCCTGTGCATCCATCTGCTGCATTTCATGCAGTACTCCTGTGTGATCTGGTATAGGAGATCCTGCTCTGGCAGAGAGGCTGGACTGGATAAGCTTTTGAGGTCTCTTCCAGCCTCTGACATTCTGTGATTCTGTGATAATTGGGTAAACTTAATAGTGACAATTCGGTGCAACTTAAGGTTCAGGGTTTATAAGCCTGCAGACATTACTGGGTTATAGCAATGGTTTATTTAGCATCTGCCATGTTTAGGTTTTTCTTGCCTTTCCTGGCCAAGATGAAGTGTGTAATAAGCCTCAGATGTTAAACATGATTCATTCAGTTCCTGTCTGGAAGTCATTCTCTTCAGAGGACTTGTGATGATAGGTGGTGCCATTTGCTGGTATTGTAAAAGCCAAACATTGCAGCTGGCAGGGCTTTTGTAGCTAGCAATGCAAGTGTACGGTGCTGCAGTGACATTCTGGCAAAGCACTGCAGTGGCTGTTTGTCTGCAGGTCTCTGTTCAGAAGTGCACTGCAGTAGGATGCTTCATAGCTGTGAGTGGCAAATTGAGGTCCTGATTTGATGTGGTGATGAGGGCTGTTGAAACTTCAGAATGATTCAGGACTGAAGTGTGGATCAAACACCTCTCTGTGGAGAAATCGATTAATCTGTATTTTCAGACTATCAATCTATCAACAACATCTCCTAAAATAAACCCAAACCAGATAAACCCCATCTGTAGGCTAAGAGGGAGAAGGGGGAAGAAAGAAAGAAGTCAGAATGCTTTTGTTAGGATCATCTCTATATTAATAGATAGGAGCCTTGTATGAGGACTAGTGATGATCGGCACATACCAGTGGCATATGATGCACATCGTTTTGGTTGCTATTGTGACTTCTGATAGGACTTCCTAAGGTCCCTATGGGTTAATAGATAAAAGATTGTACATAGTCTGTGGATGTCTGGGACATAAAAGCTGCTAGCACATAGTGAAAGAAATTACCTGTCTTTTCTGCAGTAAACTGTCATTAAGCTGTCTGGCTGCTGCTTTCAACTGTGTCAAATCTGTTCCTTAGAAGAAGCCAAGTGGACTGTGCATGAATTATTGGTGATTTTTTTTTTATTTTTAAGTGCTTATATCAAAGAAAGTGTTTCAAAATCTGCAATCTATCTGGAGACTGGATTTGTTACTGGAGAAAGCTCATCAAATGTCTCAGAAATATATCTGAAAAAGTAGATTGCAAACCCTTCTTCTTGTCAGTGGCATGCCTAATGCAAACTGAGGAAGCTGGAGGTGTTAGGTGCTAAAACTGTCCTCTAAAAAAAACATGCTTTTTGCAAGAGTGAAGCAGGCAGAGAATCGGATTGTGAAATGGATTGGACATGTTGATTGCCCTACAAGTTTTTGGTGTTAGCTTTCAGAGCTGTTTGCTTATGATTCGTTAGCACATGCCTAGGTAGCTTGCCAGGCTTGTGTCAGAAAAGTCAAGATGAAGCTCAAGATGAGGAGACACAGCCAATAAATAATGTCTTTTTCTGTGTATGGTAGGTTAGCTACAGACAGAAAGGGGAGCAGTCTGTAACTATGCTTCCTTCATGTATTGGGTTGAGGCTAGCTGTCCCCCCCACCTCGAGCCCAAAAGCCCAATAAAGACTCAAAACGATTTGGAAGTAAAAAGGGTAAAACTTTAACAACGAGTAAGAGGGAAAGGGTTTTTTTACAGCAGGTGGGAGAAAGGGAAACAAGCTTTGGGATATGGGGAATGAGGAAAAAGGGTACAGAGACCAGGGAGAAGGGGGGAAAAGAAAAAAAAATACAACCGCAGCAGGCAGCTGAAGTTCGATTGGCTTTGGTGCTGAAAGGAAAGCAGGATGCAGGAATCCTATTGCGAAAAAGTCTCAGTCCCAGTCTCAGCAGAGAATAACGGTGCTCTTCCACACGGCGGCAGGGAGACACGTGCTCCAGCAGCACAGAGCGCGAGCAGGTGCTCGACCAACCAGCACGAGGAGAAGAGGGCGAAGGAAGAAGGGGGGGACTGGGCTCCCCCTCTTATAGTCCAAATCCTAGCAGGAAGTGGGAGTGTCTAACCATGCCACCTGGGAAAAGGGTGAAACCATTCCTTAGGAAGAGAGAGGGGGGTCCCAGGTGGGCTTAAACCTTTACACTTCAGAAGCACGTAAAACAGGATTTGTGGCTTTGAAGCTGCTAAATCTCTCTGTCCCACCTCCTATTCCATCCAGTGTGGAAGGTGCATCACCTAAAGCAGCCAATACCCTGCCAATATTAACTTTAGCCATGTATTTCCTTTTCAGCATGGTGGAGCAAAGCAAAGGCTCTAGATACTTTTTTGGCTGACCTTTTCATTATGAAATGTAACCCTATCTTCATGTGCTAATATATGTGAAGATTGCATGTGGATTTTTTTTTCCCTGCTAATTCCTTGTGATGGGCCCGAAGAGTGCACTCTGCTCTGAGCAGATATGCATGGCCCTGGGGTGGTGTAGACAATTCAGGTAGAGTATCAGTGTCAGTGTCACTCCTGAGAAATGTGTTCTTATCCATAGAGAGTATTTCTAACAGAGATTGTCCATTCAAAAGGAGGGGAAAATGTCAGTGGTTTAAACAATCTATGACACCTAAATAATTATTTTTACAGGTAGAAATGCAAAATATGCTGGGGTGTTCCAGTTTAGGCCACGAGCATACCCCGTTCTGGAGACATGAATTGACTCTTACTCCTTTTCAGAAGTAAGAATGAGGACACCATACACTGATTGGAAGTTTAGAGAGAAATTCTACTTACAAGAGCATATATATATATATATATATGTGTGTGTGTGTATATATATATACGTCAATCAGGTAGAATTAGTATAAAATCCAGTAGGCCCAAACTGGGCTTCTAGAATCCTCCACCCCTTCCACCCCCCAGTCAGCCTGTAAGTTAGGCTGAAGCCACCCCCGCCAACTGAGTTGGGGCTACAAGGCCTCAGTGGCCTGCCAACTTCCTCATGAACCATAAGAGCGCACACTGCTCGGAGAAGTGGGGAGAGGCAGGGATGAGAAGAAGGGGAGAAGGGCAGTCAGGCACTATCTTTTAAGCTGTGATACTGGAAAAGGAATAGAATAACAATATTACAATACAAAGGCATCTGACCTAGCGTAGAGAACATTTAACACTTGGAGCTTCTCTTAATTTTGTGGGAACTTTTAGGAAGAAAGTTGGTAGCTGAAAAAGTTCAGATAGATGTACTGTATGTAAACCATTTTGTAGAGAAAGGTCAGAGATCAAACAGAACTAGAGGCTGAATTAATTTCCCTCTCTGGAGAACACGGTTGAGAGTAAAGTCATTGGCAAGGTGATGTAAATATGGATGTGCTTCATGCAGATCCTCAGTTAGAGTAAAGATTGACCCATTCTTTATCATTGCTACCAAAGTCTGAAGTGCATGTGCTGTGTTTGGCACTGGACCAGTGCATTTAGCAGCCACAGGCTCTTCCTTGTCCATAGCATGGAGAGAGGAGCTGTATGTCCCTGTTCTAGACATTTGTATTGTGTAATACAAATTGAAAGGGCGGGGACAGGAGGGATGAGTGAGACTGCTGGACAGCATGTAGCACAGATTTATCAGCCTAGTGAGTGGAAGATGGAAACTTCTACTAGAAGGTTTATGTCTTGTTTCCCTTTCTTAACTTTGATTGTATCAAACATGTTCTTGAAAGGAGAAGGAATATTTCCAAATGTCTTTATTTTCAATTGATTTAATGTGTTTACTTAAAAAAAAAAAAAAAAAGTAATGGCTATTCTAGTACTTTGAAAGGAGAGTACATGGTCACATACAGCTGACTTGCTGTCTAAACAAGAGTAGTGAGCTTGCTTTTCACAGTCATCAGCATAATGATTCCTTCAGAGTCCTTTTTTGGAAGGGGTGGTGTGCTTATTGTTCACAGGAAGGGTGACAGATTTAGCAGTGCTTTTTTCACCTCCTACACACCATCTATACAGCTAGGAGATAGGGGTGTTAAGGCTTGGTGCTTGCTGCAGATTTTTCCCTGAGCTTCATTTTGGGTATATGCTTTTAAATTAAGCTGGTTGAACTGCAGCTGTCCAAACAGAGAAAAAGTGGAGGCTGGGAAAAGTGGTGATCTAAAAAGCAAAGCTTTATGAAGTTGATTTAAAAAGCAAAGCTTTACCCTTGCTTTGGAGTGTATTCGGAGTGATATAACATTGGTGACAGTTAAGATGAGAGTAGTGGATTTGTTCGTTCTTTTTTTCCTGACTTTGTTCCTTAGCTCAACTTTATACCTCAAGATTATGTGTGGTATTATAGTGGGGAGGGGAACAAATAAATAAAAGCCTTTGCTGGCTTTCTAATGGAGAATCATGCTTGACAATTCATCTTGGTATGCAGGCCTCAAGAAGAGACCTATTGGTTGTATTTGAAGTGAAACAGATGAGTGTAGTCAAGCTGTCATTTCCAAGCTAGTGTGTTCTACAGACTTAAGGACATTCAGTTACTTCAAGTTTTGTCTGTTCATCTGGGATTTAAAGCTGACCTGAAAAAGATGTAACTATTTTGACCAGGACAGATGTTCCTAAACCTCATCTGGCAGTGTGAATTGATGAAATGTTTAAGGCTTCTGACACACCTTACCTAATTTCTGCTGGTAGATGTTAACCTGAAGGTGTGTTGTTTGTGCTAATGGTATGCAATGGTGTTACTGACCCCAGAGCTAGTTAGCAGGTAAAGTTAAGCTACGTGCTTTTAGTCTGTGATTTAGTTGGGAATGATTTGACAAGGCAGGAATTATTAAAATACAGTTCTTTTTTTTTCCCCAAAAAGTCCCACACCAAAACTATATACAAAACCTGTTAAATTTTATTTACAGGTTCTAATTCAGTCGGGAATTTCCACAATGATGCTTATGGGCAATTTTGGTAATTTGGAAAAGTCTGAAAATGGAAAAAGCTAAGCCACAAGTGAGCTTTACCCCACTTAGAAATCAGAGGCAGAGCAGAGAACATAGGGAAAGGCTCATTTACTCACAAGGGTGGAGTAGGAATTTGGAGATGCTCCCTGGATTTCCTTTGCAGCAACCTCAGGAAACTGCAAGTTATAATCCAGTTGTGGAACCACGCTGCATAAATCCAAGGGGAATGGAAGCCACCAAAGTCAAAGTGTCTCAGACACAGCTTCCACCAGGCAGAGCTCATGGAGAAGCACTGCCTTAGCAGCACAGGAACAGCCACACTGCTGGTGTGTTCCTGCCAACAGCAGCAGCTGACAGCAGAGCAGGGTCCTTCCAGTTCGAGGATAGTGAGCAGAAAGTCAGAGTATGCTGGTCTGAGGAGCAGCCAGGTCCAGGTGCTGCAGGCTACTCTCTCGAATGGACCTAATGGACTTGCTGGACTTGCAGACTTATGGGACTTTGTGCACCTTCTGGTCACTCTAAGTCCTTCCTGGACAATGTTTCCATCACAATCCCAGATTCCAGTGCAGGCTTTCCCGTGAGTCAGTACACATGTGGGGAAAAGCCTTTTGCTGTTCCACGTTCAAGCCCGCAGAAGTGGCAGAGAGCAGTTTGGCACCTTCTTCTTCCCCCATTCAAACCTCCACTGACGGAAGTGGGGGAAGGCCGTATGAAGCTCCCCACTACAGTCTGTCACCAGTTTTCCCACAGGTCTGGAATTTGTGCTACAGATGTATTAAACATCAGTTCCATGGTGCTCTTTATCCTTTGCAGGGAGAAGTGTGTTGTATGAAAAGTTTTCAGGCTTTAATGATCATCTCAAGCCAGGACCCGTTCCTGGTTTAGAAATCTTACTCAAATCATAGAATCATAGAATGTATTGGGCTGGAAGGTCCCTGCAGTGCACAGGGATATCAAGTTGCTCAGAGCTCCATCAAGTTTCACCTTGAATATCTCCAGGGATGGGGCCTCTACCACCTCTCTGAGCAACCTGTTCCAGTATTTCACTAACCTCATCGTAAAGAACTTCCTTCCCATGCCCAACCTAAATCTATCCTGCTCTAGTTTAAAACCATTCCCCATCATCCTGTTTCTGCCAGCCCTTGTAAGCAGTCCTTCCCCAGCTTTCTAGTAGGTCATCTTTAGATACTGAAATGTAGCAAAGATTCATCATAGCTGTGAATGCTCTGTCAAAGACTTTCTGGATTTCAGGGGGAAGATGCATAGAGAGAAGATCAGGACCTGATCAGAGTTGCTTGTGGATGTTTCAAATCTTCAAGTTTTTAAACATTAACTGGTTTGTGTTTTGGTGTTTTGTTTTGTTTTAGTATAAGAGCATGAGAGAGAGAAAAACCCTTCCTTTGTTTTGAAAGTACCTGAGTCATTTAGGTAATTGTGAACGAGTCTACTCAACAATGTTTAGAGTAACTCCAGCTAGGACTTGCCATTCATGGCCATGTGTTTTGTATTGCCTCTGCCATCCCTTCTCCATTGGAGCCTGTGGTAAGGGAAGAGTTACTGTGCTCTGGGAGAAGGAGAGCCAGAAGACACGTAGCTTGATATTTAGAAGCATGTGCTGTTGTCCTAGAACATGCAGTGACAGGATTCTCTCACATGGTACTGAGATCTCCTCTGCAATGCTCTGAGGTTTTTCTCTGCATTCCCTACTTACCAAAAATCTGTTGTGGAGACAGAGCAGATGGTGAGGATGAGGTGGCTTCAGGAAGGGCAGAAAGACAAAGTAGAGGAGATCTAGTAGCCAGCGAATGGAGGGAGGGAGATGGGGAGAGTGGCCATTCATGAGAGAAGGGAGCTCTTTTTTGCCCCTAACATTCCAGCACCGTGAGGCAACCTCTTAATCCTTTCCCTCCAGAAATCTCTGTATCTGCTGCTGGGCTCCTGGGAACAGGGAAGAAGAAGGGGACAGCCTGTTTTACAGGATGGGCAGTGGATTCTACCTTTCTCTTACACTCAACCACTCTTTTGTTGCCATCAAAATAGTGGCTCTGAAGTCTGGCTGCCCTGAATATATCAGCCTGATCTTTTGTAGGTTTGGTGAACATCAGTCATGAACATTAATCCCAGGGGAGGAAGATTCTCTTTTTTAGATTTTTAGATTTTCTTTCCCAGCTGTTCTGCATCAGTCCAAGTGCTGATAACTTTGATAATTGGAGTAGAACTTAATTGGTGCTGACATATCCTAATGCTTCAAATTGGAGCTTTCGCATGTTCTGACTTGGTTTAGAAAAGCAGGGCTTGTGAGTTACTGTTTGCCAGGGGCACAGGTTCAGCAAAGTTTCCAATGTATCTGAAAAGTCATGTACAGTGACCTTCATGTCCTGTCCCCTTCTGCTGCTTTGGTGTCCCACCCTTCAATGTATGCAGCATATTTTGAGTTGTGTGCAAACCATGCTATCAGCTCCAGTGTTGCTGAATTCTGTGTGGCTCACTTTATTACCTCTTACACCACAGAGAAAGAAATTATCTTATGGTCAACTGAGTCAGATTCTGAGAATCTGGTATTTAAATGAGTTTATATTCATGAAGGAAGGAGAAGAGTAGTTTTCTAAGACTGAATTTAAGAGAAGTCTTACAGCTACATGCTTTGTAAAGAGTTCATTAATTATCCAAGTTAAAAAAAAAACAACTCCCAATACCTTCTGAAATGTCCAGTGAGTTCATACTGGGCCTTAGAGCAGTTTTTCTTGCAAACAACATTGTGTCTAGAGGAGGAGAACTATCCTTCTGGATAATGTTTGAGCAGCCAATTCATCAGTTGTGACCTGCATAATCTTGGGCCATTATTTTCCCTACTCCATTGTCATTCATTGACCTCTGCAGCCATCCCGAGGGTGTAAGATGACCATCTTGTATCAGCAGATACTAATCTGTCCTTCCCCAGGAGAGCAGGGGGCGGGACTGTCCATCACCGTGCATGTTGCTAACACTCAAAGGAAAAGCCAACAATTTCAGCAAAGTATAATGAATTTCCTTCTAAATATTGTCTCTTATCCTTTTTTACTGTTTCAGGAGTATCTGTCGTGTGTATACCACAGTAGTAACCACTTTCCCCCAGCACTGCACTGATGCTCTTCTCTTAATAATCATCCATGTACAGATCAAACTAGGCTAATTACCCTGGTGCTCAGCTGCATTTATTTCAAGCTGCCAAAGGCTACCTTGCTTCCTCTCCAGGTGTACACAGCTACATGATTTTTATCCAGAATGGCTATGCAGGAGAAACTGAAGATGTACCTTGTGTAGACATATCTTTTTCTAAAATATTTTTTTTAATTGTCCAAAAGAAGTAAGATCTCAGCTGGACTTTGGGGCTTTTCTTTATGTTTGTCTGACCATATCTAGCATCCAGGGAGGAAAACAAGCCTGTTGCAGCATTTACAGAAGACTCATTACACGAAAGAAAACTTGAAACAGCTTCTACTTTTTGTTTTCACATAAGCTATCCACCTCTTGCAAAAATCACTTCAAGACAGCCATTAAAATCATGGCTGTTTTCCAAGCTCTTCTACCTAGGCTATTCATGAAGGGCATCTCATCTGCCACATCCCCTACTGGAACACCACCATGTCATTTTGGATTGTAATATCTGAGATGCATTGGATTGGTTTGGGTTTTTTTTTAACCTCCTTTGTAGTGGAGGAAGGAATTGTACTGGCTGAGCCCTAGACATTGGAGCCTGTCTTTCAAAGCATCCAGCTCTGCTAATCACTCTCTCTCTCTGTCACAGGGGCATGCTGTGCTTTGACAAACATCACTCCAGCTGGGCTGCCATTTGGAGACTGATTTGAGAGGTGAGGGCAGAGAAGTGCAGCAATCCCCTCACCTTTGCATCAGAGGATATTCCTCACAATGAGACTTCCCATAGAATCATACAGTCATTTTAGTTAGAAGAGATTTTAAGATCATTGAGTCGTACTGTTAACCTGGCACTTCCAAGTCACCACCTCCCTAAGCACCACATCTATCTGTCTTTTAAGTACTTCCAGTGATGGCATGTCCACCACTACCCTGGGCAACCTATTACAATGCTTTAAAACCATACCAGTGAAGATTTTTTTTCTAATATCCAATCAGATTCTTCTATGGAGATACTTAAAACTGCTTCCTCTTATCCTATCATTCATTACTTAGGAGAAGAGGCTGACCCCCACCTCTCTACAACTTCCTACCAGGTAGTTGTAGGGAGCTGTAAGTTCTCTGCTGAGTCAGCGTCTCTCCAGGGTAAACAGCAGCAGTTCCCTTGGCTGTTCCTCACAAGACTTGCTCTCTAGATTCTTCACCAGCTTTGTGAGGACTCCCAAACTGAATGCAGTATTGAGATGCATCCTCACCAGTGTGGAGTACAGGGGAACAAACACTGCTCTGGTCCTGTTTGTCACACTGTTGCTGGTACAGGCAAGAGTACTGTTGGCCTTCTTGGCCACCCATGCACACTGCTGGCTCATGTTCATCTGGTTGTCAGTCAACATCCCGAGGTCCTTTTCTGCCAGGCAGCTTTCCAGCCACTCTCCTCCAAGCCTGCAGAGTTACATAGGGCTGTTGTGACCTAAATACAGGACCTAATACTTGGCCTTGTTGAACCTCAGCTCATTAATCCATCTTGTTCAGGTCCTTCTGTAAAACTTTCCTACCCTCAAGCAGATCAACAGTCCCACCCAACTTGGTGTCATCTGCAAACTTACTGAGGCAGCACTCAATTCTCTCATCCAGATCATTGACAAAGATATTAAAGAGAACTAGTCTCAGTGCTGAGCTCTGTGGAGCAGCATTTTTGATCATCTGCCAGGTGGATTTAACTCCTTCCACCACCATTCAGCCAGTTTTTTATGTGACAAAACATACATCCATCCAAGACACGAGCAGCCAGTTTCTCCATGAGAATGCTGTAGGATGTAGGAATGCTGTAGGAAACAGTGTCCAATCCTTTACTAAAGTTCAAGTAGACAACATCTAAAGCGTTTCCATCATCAGCTATGCAGGCCCTCTTATTGTAGAAGAGATCAAGTTAGACTGGGCCCGATCCCCTGGTTATTCTACATGTGCTGCATAATAGCACTGAAGATGATTTGCTGCCTGATCTCTGGCACTGGGGTCGGGCTGACAGGCAGGTAGTTCCCCAGGTCCTCCTTCTGGCCCTTTGTGTAGATGTGTGTCACATTTGCTAACTTCTAGTCAGTGAGGCCCTTCCCAGTTAGCCAGGACTGCTGTTCAATGGTGGATAGTGGCTAGCACTTCTGCCAGTTCTCTCAGGAGGATTTCATTTGGCCTCATAGATTTGTCTGCATCTTAAGTAGTGTAGTGGGTCACTGATCATTTCCTCTTAGATTGTGGAGTCTTCACTCTGCTCCCCATCCCTGTCACTCAGTGCAGGGGGCCGGGTAGCTGGAGAATAGCTGATGTTACTATTAAAGACTAACTCATGAAGTGACTCATTTCTGCTTGGCTTTTACTGTTGGAGCAATGCATGCTGCAGTGCTCTAATTTTTGTTTATAATCTCAACTATCATCTGGCAAAGTTGCATATGTGAAAGAAATTGAAGTAATTGTCTTTGACAAAAACTCCTGGGAGTTTTGCCACCAGATGCAGGTAGCTGTTAAAGTTCGATTGCAAATAGCTGACAGTGAGCGCACCCGAAGCAACGAGGCTGTTTACCAATGTGGTTATACCATCATTCTCCTTTATTACAACTGCTACTACTACATACAAAAGCAGCTCTTTTATACCGGCAAGCGGGGGGTGTTTGCAGATACTACAAGGTAATTGGCACAGAGGATCATATGTGGAAGACAATAATTGGTTATTGTACAAAAACAAATGACTTCACAGTTATCGAGAAACTTCTGGGTAACTTTTTTAGAAGCAGGAACTGTCCCACTCTGCATCTCTGTTTCTCTTCTGTTCCAGTTCCAGCTGCACTTACACTTCACAGGTGTTCTGCTGCTCTTTTCTTTCACACATCTTCCTGACAGTGGGTTGTTCACCATTACCAGACTATTTCTTCTCAGAAATCTCTCCACATTTCCCTCTTTTTCTTTTTTGAACAACCCACACTTATTCCATGATTTTATGTGATCCCCTTTTAAGACAGCTATAAGCAATACAGTAAACAAAATGTTCACTACTGTATCTCCATGCAAAAAGGCAAAAAGCGAATTGCTGCGCGATTCTTCAAAAACATATCTGAGGGTTTTCTGATTCATTAATTTTTCTACCAACAATTTAATGTTATGTCATTCCTAACCAGATATCTCACNACTCTCTTGTGGGATGCGACTGCACTGCCATGGGAACCAGAGGCCTGTGTTGGGTTACCTTCTTAGACCGTGAGCCAAGGCCAGATTTGTCTCACGATTCCACAAGTCCTTCATTAAAAAAGAGAACAGTGTTTAGTACCAATTGCAGAGGGCCCTTTCTGCAAGGTAATAACCAGAGTTTTTAAACTTGATTTTTTCAGGCAACCAACAAGGCAGCTGTTCCCACTCAGCCTTGAATCAGTGTCCTACTTGTATCATTGCTTATTTCTCCTAAATATAATTGCTGAAAGCCTGTGCATTAAACCAGCTAGCAAAGCGTGCAAGAGTAACTCCTAGAATAACATTTGCAATGCATGTGCATTTCTCCTTGCTTGTTTACACTACTAAGTTACAGCGTTTGATGTCAAAACGTTTAACAACACCCATATCCCAGAATACATTTAAATTTCTTGCCACAATGTCTGTATGCCACCTGAGCAAAACTTTTGCTCACTGCCAAAAGCAGGCTAAACACAACAAGCTTGTATCCATCAAAGACCTGTAGATGAGAACAAACAAATACATTCTTTACAGCAATAACCATTTTTGTTTCCAGAAGTGAAAGATGTCAAGTTAGCATAAGCAAGTGTATTAGCTATGCTGCAGTATTACAGAAAATACTTCTCTATTACATGCTATGTAAGTAGGTGTGCTGTCTGTTCTTCTTCCTGTACTTCATGATTGCACTCTGACTCAACTGCATAGGTGTGATGGTATCCCTTTTAATAGCTGAA
>VWZI01023271.1:0-10579 GCA_013396835.1 Psilopogon haemacephalus | reverse complement strand
AAGGAAGGAAGGAAGGAAGGAAGGAAGGAAGGAAGGAGGGAAGGAAGGAGGGAAGGGAGGGAGGAGGGGAAGGAGGGAGGAAGGGAGGGAGGAAGGGAGGAAGGCAATGTGTGTACATCATCAGCCTTCATAAATCTTGATCCTGTCTTCAACAAGATGTAGACAAATGAGACTTTCCTTGCAAGACAGGGATGCTCATTACCCAGGTTCAAACTCTATGAGGAATGACCATGGGGAAATCATTCACAAGTGATTGATGTCTGCATTGAGGGAAGTGGAAGTGCTGTGGCAAATCCACTGCCTTCAAAATATCTTCCAATCTCGCACCCACGCAGAAAGCTTCACCCAAAGCTGCTTCTCTGGTATGAGTAGCCAAACACAAAGCATTACCCTAGCAGATCCAATTAATCATTCCATCCACCTAGAAATAAGATCTCAAATAAAAAGGAGGAAGGGGTGGGGGGGGAAGATGACTAATTTAGTAATAGGTCTCTGTCTGGAAAGACCATTTGAAAATAAACACCTCACTCTTTAAAAGCCTTGGGACAGTATTAACAAACTTATATTTAAAAAATCCAATCGAGTTATTTATGCCTCTTTCTGTCAGAGGAAAGACAACAGGATTGAGAATTTTGTTTGTATTATTAAAAAAAAAAAATCTAATTTATTGAGAGTGGTTTAGAGCAAGTTTAACAGAGGGAAGGTTCTGTATGACAGAGCCTTTCTGAGGTCAGCTGTTTAACGTCTCCATATGGAATGATAAAATCAGTCAGAGTTGGAAGGGACCACAAGGATCAGCCAGTTCCAACCCCCCTGCCATGCCCAGGGACACCCTACCCTAGATCAGGCTGCCCACAGCCTCTGCCAGCCTGGCTGCAAACACCTCCAGGGATGTGGCTCCAAACACCTCCCTGGGAAACCCATTCCAGCCTCTCACCACTCTCATGATGAACAATCCTCACATTCACTCTGAATCTCCCCACCTCCAGCTTTGCTCCATTCCCCCCAGTCCTGTCACTCCCTGATAGCCTAAAAAGTCCCTCCACAGCTTTTCTGTAGACCCCCTCCAGATCCTGGAAGGCCACAAGAAGGTCACCTGGGAGCCTCCTCTCCTCCAGCCTGCACAGCCCCAACTCTTTCAGTCTGTGCTCACAGCAGAGGTGCTGCAGCCCTCTGAGCATCCTCGTGGCCCTTTTCTGCACACCTCCAGCATGTTCACATCCCTCTTGTCCCAGGGGCTCCAGAACTGGGTAGAGTACTCCAGGTGGGGTCTCATCAGGGTGGAGTAGAGGGGGAGAATCACCTCCCTCAACCTGCTGCCCACACTTCTCCTGCTGTAGCCCAAGGTCTCATTTTCAGGGATCTTAGCCAAAGGTCCCTACAACCTTGCTCCCAGGCTGAGAAGCGAAGAGGCACCCATCTGCTTGTTTTGTGTTGTCTCTTGAAGACCAAAGAATTTTACCGGGAAGCTTTTAGATAATTTTTTTTTTTTTTTGTTAATTTCCTCTTCTGAGGATTTCTTCTGGCTTCACACTGACATTGGACTGAGCAGGTTTGTTTTTGTTTTTTTTTTTAGCAAGCTGTTCCTGTCATATTGACTCATTGCGGATATTAATATTCATAACCAGGCGAAGACGAAGAAAGCCCCGAAAATCATTTATTGACGTAAAATCTCACCAGAAAGTTTTCTTTTTAGGAGGCTTGTGGCTATTTACGCGAGGACAGGCAATTTAAAGAGTTAAGCAAAACTCAGGAGTGCAAAGATTGCTTTAAAAGGGCAAGAGATCCACGGCGGTAACGCCGCTTGCTCGCGAGGAGACTTTATAGCCCCTAAGCAAGGTGGCTCACACAGAGGACCTTCATGGAGGCTTCGAGGGTAGATTTTCCAGGTTTACTCATGGCCAGGCTGCTTTTATGAGGGATGCATCTCTTTGGTGTGTGCAGGCAAGCAGGGGGTCTGGTTGGACAGCAGGCTGCAGCTTGGGGTTTCTTCCGTTGCTCGCTGGTGCACGCGGCGAAGCTCGCAGGTCTGGAGCACCTCTTGTCCTTGCAGCTTTTGCACAGCAGCTGTAGAGTTGATTGCTGTGAGAGGCTCTTTTTTAGCTGCTCTTCTTGTTTCTCTGGGCAATACAAGACAAGCCATGGCCTTGCCTTGCTGTTTTGGCTGGGATTAATATAACTTTGCTCAGACGCAGATGGCACCAAGCTGAGTGGCACAGGAGACTTGCTAGAGGGCAGGGATCCTGGAGAGGCTGCAGAGGTGTGTCCATCCCAACCTCATGACATTCACCAAGGCCAAGTGTAAGGTCCTGCACCTGAGTGAGTGCAATCCCAAGCACAACTCCAGGCTGAGTGGGGAATGGCTGAGAGCAGCCCTGAGGAACAGGACCTGGGGGTCTGGGGTGGTGCAAAGCTCAAGATGAGGCTGCAGTGTGAGTGCAGCCCAGACAGCAACTGTGTGCTGGGCTGCAGCAAGAGCAGCTGTGGGCAGCAGGGCAAGGGAGGGGATTCTGCCCCTTTGCTCTGCTCTCCTCACACTCCACCTGCAGCACTGCCTGCAGTTCAGGAGCCCCCAGCACAAAAAGGACATAGAAGTGTTTGAGCCAGTCTGGAGGAGGCCACCAAGATGCTGAGAGGGCTGCAGCAGCTCTGCTATGAGGACAGGCTGAGAGAGTAGGGGCTCTGCAGCCTGGAGAAGAGAAGGCTTCCAGGAGACCTTATAGTAGCCTTCCAGGATCTGAAGGGGCCTACAGGAAGGTTGGGGAGGGACTATTGACAAGGTCTTGTAATGACAAGACAAGAGGTAATGGGTTTAAAATGGGAGAGAGGAGATTGAAACTGGATGTTAGGAGGAAGTTCTTCACAGTGAGTGTGGTGAGACACTGGCACAGGTTGCCCAGGGAGGTTGTGGCTGCTCCCTCCCTGGAGGTGTTCAAGGCCAGGTTGGGTGTGTTCTTAACCAACCAGTTCTAGTGGGAGATGTCCCTGCCTATGGCCCAGGGGGGTTGGAACTGGCTGAGCTTTGAGGCCCCTTCCATCCTAAACCATTCTATGATACTATGACAAAACTTGTTGGTATGATATATTAAACATCCTGCCACGGTCAAAGAGACATACACAGTAGCATTCATAAGTAAAGGATCCACAACTATAGGTATGCCACATCCTCTAGGATTTGCTTCAGTAGCAGGTTTCATAGTCATTGACAGCACCTGTAAGACAAAAGAGTAAGAAAAACAAACGTTGGCAGGGAGATGCTTCTACCCACAGCTCATTGCTCATCAGAACTTAGAATAATCTTTGAGAGCTGCCCAGGATAAATTATTTGTCTTCCTCTCTTGGCTACTCTATCACCATCAAATGAATAAGACTTCATTTATCTCTGATCTGTGTGTACAGGAGGTGCAGCAGGACTCAGCTGGCTGGAAGTTAATAAATGAAGCTTTCTATCTACAGCTACGCACAATATACAGGCAGATACTTACAATGAATAACAGATATTGACAGATATAGACAGTGGAAAGGTAATACAGAAACACCACAGCCCTCCCAGAGATCAAAGTCCTTCTTCATTCCTCTCTTCTGCAGGGAAATCATAGAATCATAGAATGGTTCAGGTTGGAAGGGACTTCAAAGATCATCCAGTTCCAACCCCCCTGTGCCAAAGGCAGGGACATCTCCCACTAGATCAGGATGCTCAAGACCTCATCCATCCTGGCCTTAAACAACTCCAGGGAAGGAGCAGCCACAACCTCCATGGGCAATCTGTGCCAGTGTCTCACCACCCTCACTGTAAACAACTTACTCCTAACATCTCGTATAAATCTCCCCTCTGCCACTTTAAGCCCATCCCTCCTCATCCTGTTGTAACAAGACCTTGTGAATAGTCTCTCCCCAGCCCTCCTTTGGCCCCCTTCAGATCCTGGAAGGCTACTATAAGGTCTCCTGGAAGCTTTATCTTCTCCAGGCTGGAAAGCCCCAACTCTCTCAGCCTGTCCTCACAGCAGAGCTGCTCCATCTCTCTGATCATCTTTGTGGCCCTCGTCTGGACTCTCTCCAGCAGTTCCATGTCCTTCTTGTGTTGGGGGCTCCTGAACTGCACACAGTGCTCCAGGTGGGGTCTGACGAGAGGAGACTAAATGTGTCAGCAGCCTTCTGCCCTGGGCTGCTCCACACCAGTAGGACACTCTGGCTGGCTGGGCAGAGCTGCTGAGAGAAAGGCTTATGCAGAGCCCCATTTTAGCTTCCGAAAGCCTTCCTGCCAGCTCACTCCCCCTGCCAAAATCCACTCTCCGCAGCTTTCAAATGCTTCCCCTTCATGCTCACACCTCCCACTGCTCTGAAGACGATTTTGTGGGAAGGCTGAGTGCATTTGTTGGCTCACTGGCCCCTAGCACACTGATTGCTCATTCAGCAGCATCCACACCAGACTGGAAAAGGCTTCCCACTGCCTTACTATCAGGCACTCAGATACTATCTTACTACTGTTTTCTTCAGCAGCACAGGTTCAAATTAGGTGTCAGACAGAGGAAAAAAGAGGAAAAAAAAAAAAAAAAAAGGCAGTAGAAGCTCCAGTTCACAGTCAGGAGGCAGTCACTGGGCACAGTCCAAAAGCAGACAGGCGCTGGCACCTGACCATTAACACCAGGTTTGCCATGAGGAAGCTCTTCCCCGTGCAGATTTCTGTCAATATTTGAAAGGTGCTAACATCCTACAGTGATGGCATTACCCAAAAAACTCAGGCAGGCACCAGGACAAACAGATTCATAGAATCATAGAATGGTTTAGGTTGGAAGAGACCTCAAAGATCAGCCAGTTCCAACCCCCTTGGGCCATAGGCAGGGACACCTCCCACTAGATCAAGATGCTCAAGACCTCATCCAGCCTGGCCTTGAACACCTCCAGGGAGGGAGCTGCCACAGCCTCCCTGGGCAACCTGTGCCAGTGTCTCACCACCCTCACTGCAAATAACTTCCTCCTAACATCCACTTTCAATCTCCCCTCTGCCAGTTTAAACCCATTCCTCCTCATCCTGTCATTACAAGACCTTGTCAATAGTCCCTCCCCAGCCCTCCTGTAGCCTTCAGATCCTGGAAGGCTAATATAAGGTCTCCTTGAAGCCTTCTCCAGATTCTTCTGCTGGAATTCAGCAAGGGCAACATTCTCCACATTCCAGATTCTCAACAAGAAAATAAAGACATTTTAATTGTCTATTTACTAAAGGTAGATTCCTTCTTGTATCAAAAATAAGAGAGAATTATTTTGCAGATATGAAAACCAAGAGGCCTGATTCCACCATGCATTCTCCTCATGGATTCTCTGATGTCCAATAAAATCTGAGCATTTGTCTTGCCTGCAGCTGAGGTACTAACAGTTTGTCCCTTTTTCTCTATTCTTATCCTCTGCTTCTTTATGTAACAAAGGCACAACTCCAGGTTCATCTAAGGATTCTCTCACTAGAATCATCATAGAATCAGTCAGGGTTGGAAGGGAACACAAAGATCAGCTAGTTCCAACCCCCCTGCCATGCCCAGGGACACCCTACCCTAGAGCAGGCTGCCCACAGCCTCTGCCAGCCTGGCTGCAAACACCTCCAGGGATCTGGCCCCAAACACCTCCCTGGGCAACCCATTCCAGGCTCTCACCACTCTCATGGTGAAAAACTTCCACCACTATGTGGTGTGAGACCCTTGCTGCATTGCACTGCTGGTTCAGGCTCCTTCACCTCGTCGCTGTTCTCATACATTTCGAACAATACCGAACCGAATAGCAAAACTATCTCGAATCTGGCACATGGTAAACACTTCTAGGGTTTTTTTTCGCTCACACTAGGACCGTCATCTCTTTGGGGATATCATAGAATCCTGTCTGCCCATTCAAAGAACGACTCCGCTTCCAATGGAATCTGAAGGGGTGTTTTACGGTCTAGCACACCCGGGGTCACTCCTCGCAGCGCTAAGCGGGTGACACGAAACTTAACACATTTCTCAGTCTCTGGCGGTGACAGCCCTACAGACACAGCAGAATTCATAGGCGTCAGCCATGCCGAGGAATAAAAAAACCGCAAATGAAGACGGTGCCCACGGACAAAAGCACTGATCAAGGTACTCCGCTGACATTATCTTGACGGCAACCTTCCTCCCTCCCATCCTCACACTTTCCGATCCCTCCATTCCATTCCCATCCTTTCCGATACCCCAGCGGCAGACATATCCGCACTAAAGGATGCAGCCTGACCCATTTCTCTTCGAACTCCGTCCTCCTCAGGCTTTTCCCTCGGCTGTCTGCGGCCCTTCCACCATGACACAGCAGGGTTGGAGAGCCACGACCGCTGCCGAGAAGAGGGGCGAGGGGAAGGGAGCGGCAGCCCTGCCGGCACTGGCACCTCCGAGCGAGGTAAGCTTTGGCTGCGCCTACCGCGCCCCCGTCCGCCGCGCCGCTTCCGCACGGCGGACGGCGAGACCCGCGGACCCCCCGCGCCTCCCCGCCCGTCCGCCCGTGTCCTCAGACAACCTCCGCCGCGCTGACAAAGGGAGATGCACAGCCGCCTGCCTGCAGCCGGCAGCGGACCCGTCACGAACCCCCTCCCGCCCCGCCGAGGGCGGCCCCGGGAAGCCTGCCCCTCCGGCCGGCAGCGAAGCGGAGCGGAGCGGACCTACCTTCTTGTCCTCCCTCTCGCTGCCGTGCCTCTCGTTGCCGTGCCTCTCGTTGCAGTGCCTCTCGCTGCCGTGGCTCTCCTTNGAAGCGGAGCGGAGCGGACCTACCTTCTTGTCCTCCCTCTCGCTGCCGTGCCTCTCGTTGCAGTGCCTCTCGCTGGCGTGCCTCCGCTCCGGGTGGCCGCCGTGGGCGGCGGGGGCCGGCTCCGAGGGCTGCCCATCCCGGTGGTGCGGGTGCCGGTGCGGACAGCCGCCAGACCCCACCGCCGGAGGGGTGGGCTCCGAGCACGGAGAAACTCCCTCGGCATCCATCTCCACCTCCCAGTTCGCCGTATTACGAGACAAAAGCAGGCGAACAATTCCCTCCACCCCGCTTTCCTTTNTCTTTCTTTGTTTTTCTTCCTTGCGTCCTTCCCTCCTCCCCTCTTCCCTCCCACCCCCACCCCAGGCCCAGCCACCCACCTCGCCCCCCGCTCAGGAGGCCGTGGCACGCATGACTGTGGCCGCTGCTGCTTGCTGCAAGGATGCGGCGGCTGCAATTCTTCCCTAGATCCTTCAGACTTTTGTATCCATCGCGTTGCGTGTGTGTGTGTGTGCGCGTCCTTGGCACGCCAGTTCTAACCCGCTCGGAGACATCAATCGCTAACTAAGCCCATCTCTAGCTACGGCCATCAGCTCCCGGCCCCGGGCTCATCGTGGTGCTGATTTACTCGACGCTATCTCTGTGTGCCCCAAGCTCGCACAAGTCCTTCTTGCCGTAGCCCTTTATTGTATAAAGTTAAGTGGAGGAGAGCCGAGCCCGGGAAGGGGGCGGGGGCGAGAGGAAAGCAGTGGGGTTTAAGGCTGGGGAGCTGACAATGACCCGGTAATGCCAAAGAAAAGTTAAACCTCCCCCTACCTTCCCCTCCCCTCTCCACATCTCAGGCAAGCGCAACAAAGCAAGGTGAAACAAGCGATTTCAGACCTGTGCAAGGTGCTGGTGGTGAGAAAAGACCAGCAGTTACTCGATGGTTGCTTTTATTTTAATTTTCCCTCGCCTCCCTCTCCCCAGCACCACCCTACGACTATGGCAAATGTGGGCTCCTTGGTGTTTGTCTCCTCTGGGCGGTCTGAACGTATATGTGTGCCTGGAGCTCCCTCCCTCTCTCTCAGGCTGCCAGCACCATGCAACTCCGAACAACTGGAGTAAGAAGAAAAACAAGAGCAAAGCCTGGCTGGAAGTCAAAGCGGCTGCCAGAGCCAGCCAACAGCTCTCCCATTTTATTAACACAAACAACAGAAGAGAAAATGAAAAAAAAAATATATATATACAGATCCCAGAAAGCCAACTCAGCCCAGAAAGCCAACCAGATCCTGGGCTGCATCAGGGGAATTGTGGCCAGCAGGTCCAGGGAGGTGATTCTCCCCATCTACTCTGCCCTGGTGAGACCCAGAATCAGTCAAGGTTGAAGGGACCACAAGGATCATCCAGTTCCAACCCCCCTACCCTAGATCAGGCTGCCCACAGCCTCTGCCAGCCTGGCCCCAAACACCTCCAGGGATCTGGCCCCAATCACCCTCCTGGGCAACTCATTCCAGACTCACCACTCTCTTGCTCAACAACTTCCTTCTCACATCCAATCTGAATCTCCCCACTTCCAGATTTGCTCCATTCCCCCTAGTCCTGTTCTACCTCATAGCCTAAAAAGTCCCTCCCCAGCTTTTCTGTAGGTCCCCCTTCAGATCCTGGAAGGCCACAAAAAGGTCACCTGAGAGCCTCCTCTTCTCCAGCCTGCACAGCCCCAGCTCTTTCAGTCTGTCCTGAGGTGCAGAGCTGTAGACAACCTAATATCTTGTGTAAAACACCTGACAAACTACAGGTTAGAACTCGCTGGAACCATCCTGCTGTTAACCAACTGATAAAGCAAGTAAAAACCACGCATGCACCCCAAGCAAGTTCATCCAGAGGTCAGCTAAGGAAGACTGCTATCTTCCTCCCAAAGTCCACCAAAGGGGAGAAAATGAAGGCTCTAATAATGCATGGGGCATGCGCAGAAGGACTCCACCTATTCCCAGAAGTAATTATAACAGACCCACCTTTTCTTCAAATAGCTTATACCTATGTATTAGACCGGCACACATAAACCAAAAGTAAACTTGTAGTGGTGTGCATCGTTGGTGGAGTGGAGTCTCCTCGGCACACCCAGAGCCGCTTGCCTGCCTTCTATATACCAAACTAATAAACTTGATTTAGATTCGATTCGACCCGGAGTATTTAAAACACACCCCACTCAAACCTCCGGTGTGGCGGGGACTTGGGTGTGCCCTGCCGCACTCTCCCTCCCTGGAGATATTCGAGAACCATCTGGATGCATTCCAGTGCGATGTGCTCTGGGTGATGCTGCTGTGGCAGAGGGGGGCTGGACCAGATGAGCTTTCGAGGTCCCTTCCAGTCCTTGGTTCTATGATTCTATGGTGCTGTATTACACATCGCGGATACGTGTCTGCCACCTAGTGGTCAACCGGCGCTAATGCATTAAAAATGCCGTCAGGTACCTTTGGGTTTGCTCTGACATTAAAAGCAGAGGCTCTGAAGCTGACAGCCACCACTTGTGGGTTAAGAACTGGCTGGATGGACACAGAGAGTGGTGATGAATGGTGCCACATCCAGCTGGCAGATGTCACCGGTGATGTGCCCCAGTGATCAGTGCTGGGCACAGTCCTGTTTAATATGTGCCTCAGTGATCAGTGCTGGGCACAGTCCTTTTAAACACCTTCACTGATGATCTGGATGAGGGGATTGAGTCCTCCATCAGTGAGTTTGCAGATGACACCAAGCTGGGAGCAAGTGTGGATCTCTTAGAGGGCAGGACATGTTAGCTGATAGGTTGGACTCGACGATCCTTCAGGTCTTTTCCAATCGGTTTAATTCCGTGATTCGTCCTGCTCGGAGGAAGTCGCTCGGGTCGGAGCCAGCCCGCATCCCGCAGTGGCTGCCGGGGCTTGTGGTCCGCTGTCCCGCCCCTAGCCGAGCTGTACCCCGCGGTGGTTGCCGGAGCTTGCTGTCCGCTGTCCCNTCCCGCCCCCGTACCCCGCGGTGGCTGCCGGAGCTTGCTGTCCCCTGTCCCGCCCCCGTACCCCGCGGTGGCTGCCGGAGCTTGCTGTCCCCTGTCCCGCCCCCGTACCCCGCGGTGGCTGCCGGAGCTTGCTGTCCCCTGTCCCGCCCCCGTACCCCGCGGTGGCTGCCGGAGCTTGCTGTCCCCTGTCCCGCCCCTGGGCCGGGCTGTACCCCGCGGTGGCTGCCGGAGCTTGCTGTCCGCTGTCCCGCCCCCGGTAGGGCCGCGAAGCCTCCTCTCTCCTTCCGGGATCGGCTGGCACCCGTGTCGGGGGGGCAGGAGGACCGGGGAGATCCAAGTCCGCGTCACGCCAGGCTTTTGTTGACTTCCTGGAGAAGCTGAAGGGCGGCGCCGGCGCTCGGGAGATTTTCCGTGGTGGCGGAGGCCCGGGGAGTAGCGCGGTCGGCGATGGGAGCCCGAGAGAAACCGAACGGAGTCCTTGACGGCTGTCGCTGCCTCTCCGCCGAGCTGCTCGCCCTTTGCTGACCCGTCGGGCCCGAGCGAGGCTCCGAAGGTTAGTTCTGGAGCGGGGAGGGGGCTCCAGGCGGAGGCCGAGGGTCGCCGGTCGGTGGCTCCGGCTCTGCGGCCTGCCCTCGTAAGGGGTCTTAGCAGGTCTTGGGGAGCTTCATGCCCGTTTGACCGTGCTGATGGGAGCGGTTTCCCCGGAGGCAGAGGCGGTTCCGGGCGACGGTTAGTTTCTCTTCTTAAAATAGAGTCTTTGTTTTCGAAGCAGCGGTTCGGCAGAGCCCTCTGCCTGATAGAATCACAGAATCAGTCAGAATTGAAAGGGACCCCAAGGATCAGCCAGTTCCAACCCCCCTGCCATGC
>VWZI01023270.1:11387-21435 GCA_013396835.1 Psilopogon haemacephalus | reverse complement strand
CTCTCCCTCTCCTCTCCTTTCTTCCATTCTATTCTTACAATGGTGGGGTTGGAAGGGATCTCTGCACATCATCCAGTCCAACCGCCCTGCTAATGCAGGGCACCTACAGAAGCTTGCCCAGGAGCACAATGGCCTGGGGGTGTCGGAATTTCTCCAGAGAAGGAGACTCCACAACCTCTCTGGGCAGCCCATTCTGAAGCCAATCACTCTCTCTGGCAAGAACTTCCTCTTAACATCCAGTCTGAACCTCCCCTGGCACAGCTTGAGACTGTGTCCCCTCCTGTTGCTGGTTGCATGGGAGAAGAGTCCAACCCCACCCAGCCACAAACTCCCTTCAGGTAGCTGCAGAGGGCAATGAGGTCTGCTCTGAGCCTCCTCTTCTCTAGGCTGCACACTTCCTTGCTGCCCTTCTCTGGACACCTTCCAGCACCTCAACATCTTTCTTCAATTGAAGGGCCCAGAACTGGACACAACACTCAAGGTGTGCCCTGACCAAGTGCTGACTACTTGAGCCTCTGTCCCCTCCTTCTGTTGCTGGTTGCCTGGGAGCAGAGCCCAACCCCAGCTGGCCACAACCTCCCTTCAGATAGCTGCAGAGAGCAATGAGCTCTGCCCTGAGCCTCCTCTTGTGCAGGCTGCACACCCCCAGCTCCCTCAGCCTCTCCTCACAGGGCTGTTCTCTAGCCCCCTCCCCTTCCTTGCTGCCCTTCTCTGGACACCTTCCAGCACCTCAACATCTTTCTTCAATTGAGGGGCCCAGAACTGGACACAACACTCAAGGTGTGCCCTAACCAAGTGCTGACTACTTGAGGCTGTGTCCCCTCCTTCTGTTGCTGGTTGCCTGGGAGCAGAGCCCAACCCCACCTGGCTCCAACCTCCCTTCCTCCTCCTTGCCGACTTCCCTGCATCACTCTCCCCTCCTCGCTCTGCCTCCCCCAGCCCATAAATCTGCGGCTGGGAAGGGGCCATAAATTTTGTGCTTATTATCGAGGGAGCTCTTAGGGTGCCTGTATCACCCCGGGCACATCAGATGTTTCATGGAGCGGGGGGGTAACATCCATCCATCCGTCCATCTCGGAGGGGAACGTGTGGTTTTTCTGCTCTAGATGCTGACTTTAAGCCCTGTCCATCACCCAGCAAAGAATTACAGCCGGAGGGCAGCAGGCGCCGGAGCAAAGAGGCGGAAGGTAGGCGCCGGGCAAGCTCTCAGGCAGGTTTTCTGCTCATTTCCTCATCCCCTCCACCACTTTTCAGGGTCTTTCCTCGAGGTGTAAATGGGATTTACTGGTCCGCGTGAGGTTTTCCTCCCCCCACCAGCTGCAAGCTGTCTGCTTAGCTGCCTCGGAAGGGGCTGTGAATTATGCAAGGAGATCTCCTCCTCCGGCAGCCGGGTTGGGAAGAGCTGATGAGAGCAGGAGAAAAAAAAAAAAAAAGAATGATAGAATCAGGCAGTGTTGGAAAGGACCACAAGGAGCAGCCAGTTCCAATCCCCCTGCCATAGGCAGGGACACCCTACCCTAGAGCAGGCTTTCAGAGAATCACAGAATCAGTCAGGGTTGGAAGGGACCACAAAGATCAGGCAGTTCCAACCCCCCTGCCATGCCCAGGGACACCCTACCCTAGAGCAGCCTGACCACAGCCTCTGCCAGCCTGGCCAAAAACACCTCCAGGGATCTGACCCCAAACAACTCCCTGCAGGGGCAACCCATTCCAAGACCTTACCACTCTCATGCTCAACAACTTCCTCCTCACATCTAATCTGAATCTCCTCACCTCCAGCTTTGCTCCATTCCCCCCAGTCTTGTCACTCCCTGATATCCTCAAAAGTCCCTCCCCAGCTTTTTTGTAGCTGACTTCAGATCCTGGAAGGCCACCAGAAGGTCCCCTGGGAGCCTCCTCTTCTGCAGCCTGCACAGCCCCAACTCTTTCAGGCTGTGCTCACAGCAGAGCTGCTGCAGCCCTCTGAGCATCCTCGGGGCCCTTCTCTGCACACCTCCAGCATCTCCACATCCCTCTTGTCCCAGGGGTTCCAGCACTGGATGCACTACTCCAGGTGGGCTCTCAGCAGAGCACAGCAGAGGGGCACAATCACCTCCCTGGCCCTGCTGCCCACACTGCTCCTGCTGCAGCCCAGCCTCTGCTTGCCTTTCTGCCCTGCAAGTGCACACTGCTGCCTCATGCAGAGCTTCTCCTCCACCAGCACCTCCAAGTCCCTCTCCTCAGGGCTGCTCTCCAGCCAGGCACTGCCCAGCCTGGATTTGTGCTTGGCATTGCCTTGACCCAACTGCAGGACCTTGCACTTGGCCTTATTGAACCTCATGAAGTTGGCTTGTGCCCACCTCTGCAGCCTGTCCAGGTCTCTCTGCAGTCTTTGCAGGTCCCTCTGGATGCCATCCCTGCCCTCCAGCCTGGCTGCTGCCCCACACAGCTTGGGGTGCTCAGCAAACTTGCTGAGGCTGCACTCAGTGCCTCTGCCCATGGCACCCACAGAGACGTTGAACAAGACTGGTCCCAGGACTGATCCCTGAGGGGCCAGGCTTGTTCACCATCTTCATGGGTGAAAGCCAAGATCCTGACTGCCTTGCAATATGTTCTTAACCTGTTTTCTTTTCCTGGGGGTGGGTTTCCTTCCCCTGCCTCCCACCCAGGCGCTGGCTCCCAGCAGCATCTCGAGCACTGAGCTTTGCATAGCCGACTCGAAGATATTTAATAAGTATGCAAATGTCTCCCTGCAGCTCCTCGGGCAGGTGAGGTGCATCAACAGCCTGTAGTGGAGTATTAAATCTGACTACCTGGAGAAGGAGCAGGCGAAAAGCGGAGCTGAAGTTTGCCTGGAAACAGGGGGGAAGGAAACGCAGCTGGCAGAGTAGAATTGTAGCATCATAGAATGGGTTAGGTTGGGAAGGACCTCGAAGCTCAGCCAGTTCCAACCCTCCTGGGCCATAGGCAGGGACACCTCCCACTAGAACAGGTCACTCAAGGACTCATCTAACCTGGCCCTTGAATCACAGAATAAGAGAATCATGGAATCAGAGAATCAGAGAATGGTTTAGGTTGGAAGGGAGCTCAAAGTTCAGCCAGTTCCAGCCCTCCTTGTGCCACAGGCAGGGACACCTCCCACCAGAACAGGTCGCCCAAGGCCTCATCCAACCTGGTCCTGAATACCTCCAGGGAGGGAGCAGCCACAACCTCCCTGGGCAACCTGTTCCTGTGTCTTTCCACCCTAATGAGATGCACAGGTGTATAATGCCCAGAAGTGCAAAACCAGGGTGCAAGGTACAAGGTGCACTGATGCAGACATGAGGAGGCACCTGGATGCATTCTGTGCTCCACAACCTCCCTGGGCAACCTGTGCCAGTGTCTCACCACCCTCACTGCAAACAGCTTCCTCCTAACATCCAGTTTCAGTCTCCCCTCTGCCACTTCAAACCCATTCCTCCTCATCCTGACATTACCAGACCTTGTCAATAGTCTCTCCCCAGCCCTCCTGTAGCCCCTTACAGATCCTGGAAGGCCACTCCAAGGTCTTCTCGAAGCTTTCTCTTCTCCAGGCTGAAGAATCACAGACTCACAGAATTAAACAGGTTGGGAAAGACCTTTGAGATCATCAAGTCCAACCTATCACCCAACACCTTCTCATGAACTAACCCTGTTCCTCAGGGCTGCTCTCAGCCATTCCCCACACAGCCTGGACTTGTGCTTGGGATTGCTCCCACCCAGGTGCAGGACCTTACACTTGGCCTTGTGGGCAGCCTGTCCAGGTTCCTCTGGATGGCAACCCCCACCACTGGCAAACCCCAAACCCACAACTGCTCAATGAGCCCAGTTAGTTTGAGTTAGAATTCACCACAAACATAGAATAGTTTGGGTTGGAAAAGCCCTCCAAGATCATCCAGTCCAACCAGCAGCCCAACACCATCATGGATATCAAACCATGGCCCCAAGTGCCATGGCCACAGGTTGCTTGAACACCTCCAGGCATGGAGAATCCACTACCACCCTGGGCAGACTGACCACTCTTGCAGGACAGACAGTGTTCCTCATGTCCAACCTAACTCTCCCCTGGAACAATTTCAGGCCATGTCCTCTCATTCTATCACCTGGCAAGGGAGAAGAGATGAACCCCACCTCACTCCAACCTCCTTTGAGAGAGTTGCAGAGAGCAAAAACCTCTCCCCTCGGCCTCCTTTTCTCCAGGCTCAACACCCCCAGCTCCCTCAGCTTCTCCTCCCCAACCCAGTTCTCCAGACCCTTTAGAGTTTTGCTCCACTTCTCTGGACCTGCTCCAGCTCCTCAATGTCCTTCTTGGCACTGAGAAGTCCAAAACACTGATCCCAGGGCTCGAGGTGTGGCCTCACCAGTGCCCAGTCCAGGGGAACCATCACTTCCCTGCTCCTGTTGGCCACAATCTTCCTGATCCAAGCCAGGCTGCTGTTGGTCTTGACCACCTGGGTACACCCTGGCTCATGTTCATCCTCTGCCAGCCAGCATCCTCCAGGTCCTTTTTCTGCTGGGCATCCTTCTCAGCCACTCTGCCCCAAGTCATTTCCTCATTATGGACCAGACATAGGAAATTCTCCTTTGATCACATCAAATTTCCCTCTCTTGGGTAGTTGCTATCAGCATTTCTCAGGCCCTGGCTCCTCTTCCAGGACCATCAGCACCTGATTTTTCATCTTTATACCCTATTTTCTATCTCCCAGGGCCATAATACCCTTTCCTAGCAAGCTCCCCTCTTGAATAAATAAGTTCAATCTCCACAATTGCTCTTCAGAGCTGAGGTTTTGGGTTTTTTTTTTCTCTCTCCCAGGCAGGCAGACTTCATCAGTGCTTCCCCCAGGGAATAAATCCTGGTTTTGGTTTTTTGGGTTTTTTTTTCCCCCCAGGCTACCCAAAATAAATACAACACTGAGCAAACCTCAAGATGGGAACAAGCAGGGAAGAGCACAGAGGTGTCTGATTGCTCCAGTTTTGAACCCACTCTGCTTCCCCCTTGATTTTTCACCCCAGACTACCTACCCCTAAGGGAATTGTCACCCACAGAGAGGGCAGGAATGGGAGCACAGCTGAGAGCTGAAGCCACACCATTAGCTTGCAGGTCTATCCCCTACAGTCACAGACTCTTGAAATGGGTTGGGTTGGAAGGGACCTTCAAGATCATCCGGTTCCGACCCCCCTGCCATGGTCCCACCAGCCCAGGTTGCCCAAGGCCTTATCCAACCTGGCATTGAACACCTCCAGGGAGGGGGGAACCACAACCTCCCTGGACAGCCTATTCCAGTGTCAAGAATTTCATCATACAATCAACCAGGTTGGAAGAGACCTCCAAGCTCATCCAGTCCAACCTAGCACCCAGCCCTATCCAATGGCACTTGTGTTGTGGGAGATGGTTCTTGATGACAGCCCCAAAAGGATTCTCAGACATTTGGGCAGGTAGCTGAATCCCCATCCCTGGAGCTGTTTGAAAGCCCCAGAGATGTGGTGCTGAGGGTCACGGCTTAGCCCCAGCCTTGGTAGAGGTTGAGAATGGTTGGGCTGGAGGATCTGAAAGGTCTTTTCCAGCATAAGCTATTTGATGATTCGATGATGCAGAGCAGGCTCAAGGCACGGTGCTGGCAGCCAAATATTAAAAGTGAGAAAAAATACAGAAGAGACCTTAGATGATGCAGAAGAGCAGCTTGGTCCTGTGCATACCTGACTGATTCTGTGATTCAAGCTCTGTTTTTTCTGTTTTGGGTGGTTTGTTTTTTTTTTTCTATAGCCAGCTGCCTGTCTCTATTCTGGGCACATCCACAGATCTGCCCAGCACAGATCTTGTTTTCTTTGGAGACCTGACCTTGGTCTGTAATGGGCAGGTTTTTTACGAGGAGAAAAAGGACCTCGAGGGCTTTGGTAGAAAGCAGACATTTCACGTGGAGATCTCTTGCTTCCCTTTTTGCTTTCTCTTGTCTATGAGCTCTTTGGGGATTTGGCTGGCCTGCTGCTCTCAAGGAGGCAGCTTGCTCACGATGGTGAGCAAAGAGCCTGGGTGATGCCCAGGGACAGCACAAGGGGCGCTGGGTGGAAGCTGAGGCATAGAAAGTTCCATGGAAAGATGAGGAGGAATTTTTTTTCCCTGTGAGGGTGACAGAGCACTGGAACAGGCTGCCCAGGGTGGGTTGTGGAGTCTCCCTCTCTGGATATGTTCAAAACCTGCCTGGATGTGTTCCTGTGTGATCCTGCTCTGGCAGGAGGGTTGAACTGGATGAGCTTTGGAGATCCCTTCCAGCCCCTCACATTCTGAGATTCTGTGCTCACTGGGACCAGCACCTCCTGTGCTGAGCCAATGATCTGAGCTTGAGGGCTCATTCTGGGTTTGGAAAGAGAGTCATCCCCAGCTCTGAGCCGTGGAGCCAAGGGGACCTTCAACAGGACATCACAAACCCCTCATGAGCACCACAGGACCTGTCTGGAGATATTCAAGACCTGCCTGGATGTGTTTCTGTTTGATCTGCTCTGGGTGCTCCTGTTCTGGCAGGGGGGTTGGACTGGATGAGCTTTGGAGATCCCTTCCAACCCCCCACATTCTGAGATTCTGTGCTCACTGGGACCAGCACCTCCTGTGCTGAGCCAATGATCTGAGCTTGAGGGCTCATTCTGGGTTTGGAAAGAGAGAGTCATCCCCAGCTCTGAGCCGTGGAGCCAAGGGGACCTTCAACAGGACATCACAAACCCCTCATGAGCACCACAGGACCTGTCTGGAGATATTCAAGACCTGCCTGGATGTGTTTCTGTTTGATCTGCTCTGGGTGCTCCTGTTCTGGCAGGGGGGTTGGACTGGATGAGCTTTGGAGATCCCTTCCAACCCCCCACATTCTGAGATTCTGTGCTCACTGGGTCCAGCACCTCCTGTGCTGAGCCAATGATCTGAGCTTGAGGGCTCATTCTGGGTTTGGAAAGAGAGAGTCATCCCCAGCTCTGAGCCGTGGAGCCAAGGGGACCTTTGGGATACATTCAACAGGACATCACAAACCCCTCATGAGCACCACAGGACCTCTCTGGAGATATTCAAGACCTGCCTGGATGTGTTTCTGATAGATCTGCTCTAGGTTCTCCTGCTCTGGCAGGGAAGCTGGACCAGACGAGCTTTGTAGGTCCCTTCCAGCCTCTGACACTCTGCTCTCTTCCAGACTGGCTGATTCTATGACTCTGTGACTTTTGCTGCCTCTGTTTGGCTTGCAGGGAGCAGAGGCACCAAGAGAGGGTTGAGATGCACAAGGACCCCTTCCAGCCCCTGACACTTTGCTCTCTTCCCACCTGGTTGACTGTGACTTTTGCTGTTGGTGTGAGGCTTGCACAGAGCAGAGGCACCAAGAGAGGGTTGAGATGCACAAGGACCCCTTCCAGCCCCTTACTCTTTGCTCTCTTCCCACCTGGCTGATGGTGACTTTTGCTGTTGGTGTGGGGCTTGCGGAGAGCAGAGGCACCAAGAGAGGGTTGAGATGCTCAAGGACCCCTTCCAGCCCCTTACTCTTTGCTCTCTTCCCACCTGGCTGATTGTGACTTTTGCTGTTGGTGTATGGCTTGTGGAGAGCAGAGGCACCAAGAGAGCATTGAGATGCACAAGGACCCCTTCCAGCCTCTTACACTTTGCTCTCTTCCCACCTGGCTGATTGTGACTTTTGCTGTTGGTGTGTGGCTTGTGGAGAGCAGAGGCACCAAGAGAGCATTGAGATGCTCAAGGACCCCTTTCAGCCCCTGACACTTTGCTCTCTTCCCACCTGGCTGATTGTGACTTTTGCTGTTGGTGTGAGGCTTGTGGAGAGCAGAGGCACCAAGAGAGCATTGAGATGCACAAGGACCCCTTCCAGCCTCTGACACTTTGCTCTCTTCCCACCTGGCTGATGGTGACTTTTGCTGTTGGTGTGGGGCTTGCGGAGAGCAGAGGCACCAAGAGAGGGTTGAGATGTTCAAGTACCCCTTCCAGCCTCTTACACTTTGCTCTCTTCCCACCTGGCTGATGGTGACTTTTGCTGTTGGTGTGGGGCTTGCGGAGAGCAGAGGCACCAAGAGAGGGTTGAGATGTTCAAGTACCCCTTCCAGCCTCTTACACTTTGCTCTCTTCCCACCTGGCTGATGGTGACTTTTGCTGTTGGTGTGTGGCTTGTGGAGAGCAGAGGCGCAAAGAGACGGTTGAGATGCTCAAGGACCCCTTCCACCTCCTGACATCCTACGGTTCTACCATCCTGTGAAAACGACAAAGAGGGAGGGAAAAAAAAGAACCCAAAGCCTCAAAGCTCTTGGCTGTAAAGGTGCCAGGAGAAGGCAGTTGGACAAAGGCCACGAGTGGAGCTGCTCCCCTTTTGCCTTTCAGCTCCGCGCGTGAGTCGCGGTGCCGGCTGCCGAGGACGCCGAGCTTATCGCTGGCTGATAAGCCTCTTTTGATAGGCCTGGCAGGCAGATGCGAGCTGCAAGTAATTAAATTTTCACACGGGAGAAGGTTTCTGCTTCCAGCCGGAGCCGGGAGAAGGCAGGAGGCAAAGCGGCAGGGGGCTGGGCCAGGCGGTGTGAGGATCGCGATGGCGTTTAGGGCGAAGCAAGAATAATGGAGAGATGGGAACCCTGCCCGGCTCAGAAAGCAAGTGCAGAGCTGGCAGCACCTTTGGCTCTCTCCAGCATTAATCCAGCTGCCACCTTCTTCACCCAGGAAACACAAGCAAGGTCTCCAAGAAGTGTCAGGAGCGCTGCGGAGGTGACCTGCTGGAGAGCAGCCCTGGGGGAGAGGGAGCTGGGAGTGATGGTGAAGGTTTTTTTTTTCCCTTAATGGCTTGCTCTAAGTTTTCTCTGTAGATGGCCAAAATGCTGCCTGGCAAGGCAGGTGGACTCCATGGCCTCCAGAAGCCACCTTCTTCACCCAGGAAACACAAGCAAGGTCTCCAAGAAGCGTCAGGAGCGCTGCGGAGGTGACCTGCTGGAGAGCAGCCCTGGGGGAGAGGGAGCTGGGAGTGCTGGTGGAGGTTTTTTATGCTTAATGGCTTGCTTTAAATTTTCTCTGGAGGCATCCAAAACGCTGCCTGGATGTGTTCCTGGGCGACCTTCTCTAGGTGAACCTGCCTTGGCTGGGGAGGTTGACTCAATGGCCTCCAGAAGCCACCTTCTTCACCCAGGAAACACAGGCAGGTGCTCCAAGAAGCGTCAGGAGGGTTGTGGAGGTGACCTGCTGGAGAGCAGCCCTGTGGGAGAGGGAACTGAGAGTGCTGGTGGAGGTTTTTTATGCTTTAATGGCCCAGGGAGGATGTGGCTGCACCCTCCCTGGAGGTGTTCAAGGCCAGGCTGGATGAGGCCTTGAGCAACCTGTTCTAGTGGGAGGTGTCCCTGCCTATGGCACAGGGGAGGTTGGAACTGGATGATCTTTGAGGTCCCTTCCAACCCAAACCATTCTATGAATCTATGGCACAGGGGGCTTGGAACTGGATGATCTTTGAGATCCCTTCCAACCCAAACCATTCTATGATTCTATGGCACAGGGGAGGTTGGAACTGGATGATCTTTGAGGTCCCTTCCAACCTGAACCATTCTATGAATCTATGGCACAGGGGGGGTTGGAACTGGATGATCTTTGAGGTCCCTTCCAACCTGAACCATTCTATGATTCTATGACTTCAACGTTCCACGCTTCTGTGAAAAAGAGGTTGCCAACCACAAGGAGGCCAACCCAGGAGAGAAGCTTCTCCTTCCAGAACGAAGCCCAACCACCTGCCAACCTCCCTCTGCTCCAAAGAGACAAAAAAGCAGAGGCTGGAGAGGGCTAACAAAGCTATTTTAAGGTGGAAGGTGCAAGCTGATGCCCAACTTCAGCAGGTGGAAGAAAGGACTCGACTCTTGCCTGCTCCATGAGGTCTTTTTCTCCATTCTGCCAAGTGCTTGGCTGTCTGGAGGCTGCAGGCTTGTGGTCGTTAGAGGCAGTTATCTCTGTGCAATTTAATTAAAGTCTAGTGTTTAATGACACAATGTGCTGCTAATTATTTTTCTCTGGTTGTCAGGAGGCTTCTTTCTCTCTTTTTTTTTT
>VWZI01023268.1:23017-33930 GCA_013396835.1 Psilopogon haemacephalus | reverse complement strand
GGGGTGGGGGGGGTAGCTTAAACTAGCAGGCGGTTGAGGATTATTTTTCTGTATTAAGATGCGTTGAAAAAGGAAACGCAGTCTCACACTCACACTTTCCACATCACCTTCTGCAGGAGCAAGGTTATTAAACAGTTGCTTATTCTGACCCTTTGAAGTGACCCCAATTCAGCAATGGAATTAAGGGTTCCTTCACCTGTCACCGCACAGCGATTTGGGAGAGGCTTTGGAATGAATTTCTGTGCAAATGGAAATGGTTATCACCGGTGGGCTCTGGTCACAAGGAAGGAGTTCAAAGTGTTCGTTAACGGGATGCAAATGCTGTCAGCTGCTTCTGATAAATTACTTCAGTTCTTAAAAGGAAAAAAAAAAAGTTTAAAAAGGCAAACCTGAAGATGCAGTCAGGGCAGCAAATGTCAGAGGAAGACATAGCTGTAAGTGTGGGCATGGAACAATGGCAAGATTACAAAGAACTCTGAAAAACGTCTGGAGTATGGAGTCTTTTCTAAGTAGCATGAGGGTGTTTTGTTTTGTTTTGTTTTGTTTGTGTTGGTTTCTTTTTTTCTCTGAAACAGCCTTCCAGGGTAGCATTGTCAGAGGAGAGATTGAAAGTGGATGGGAGGAGGAAGTTCTTCACAGTGAGGGTGGTAAGACACTGGCACAGGTTGCCCAGGGAGGTTGTGGAGCACAGAATCTTTGATCACATTGGATGATTCTGTGCTCCACAACCTCCCTGGAGGTGTTCAGGACCAGACTGGATGAGGTCTTGAGTGACCTGTTCTAGTGGGAGGTGTCCCTGCCTGTGGCACAGGGGGGTTTGAACTGGATGAGCTTTGAGCTCTCTTCCAGCCTGAACCATTCTATGATTCTCTGGGCAACCTGTGCCAGAGTCTCACCACCCTCACTGTAAGGAACCCATTGTGTTTCCTTGATGGCAATTATATCAAGGTTCCCCTGGCTTCTAATTCCTTCTGCTTATTCCCCACACCCTGAGCATTGGTATACATCTGGCATTTCAGATGGGGAGTGCAGCCCTTAGTTTTCACTCTTGCTGTCTTACCATTCCTGGCCCCTTCCATGGTTACTACGCTGTTAGTGAGTTCTGTGTTTTTATTGTTGCCTACAGCACCATTATCCACCTCAAGTGGGACGGCAGATTTAAGGCCATCCTTAGGCTCTCCTCTAGTGAGCCTGATTTTATCCCTTCAAGCCCAATTTAAAGCCCTTTCAATGAGCCCTTGCCAACTCCTGTGCGAGGATGCTTTGCCCTTTTAAGAAAGGTGTCCTCCATCTGCTGCCAGCAGAGCAGCTGTCATATAAGCTTCCTGTGCTGGTTTGAACTAATTGGAGGATTTGAAAGAGAAATTAGACTATAGACTGAGAAAGGCAAACACTGATGGTGCTGCTGCACTCACAGCTTTACTGAGAAAGGAAAAAAAAAAAATGTTTAAGAGTTGTAACCCAAACATAGATAAGAGAGAGCTGCTTGAGCTACTCTGGTTTAGGGCATGTCTGGGGTTTGTCTTTCCAGGACACAAGCATAGAGTCAGTGAAAATTTGTTGCTTCTGAAAGCACCATCAAGAAAGAAATCATCACTGCAAAACAAGAGATTTCCTAGGGGGGTCAGAAATAGCTTAAATACATTAACCTACGAATCTTTACTGCAGCCATTCAAATCCTGTGCTTTAAAAAATGGCAGCATACTCAGCTCCAGGTAGGTTAAAAAAAAAAAAAAAAAGGATCACTTTGAGCTGTACTTGTGGTTGAGAAGATGAGTAAAAAGGGCACAATTATAAAAATAAAATAAGGTCCACATTCAGCTCTAAGAAAAATTAACTGCACAAATGTGCTAGTTTGAGGCTAATTGGAGGCTTTTAATGAGAAATTAGATTATAGGCTGAGAACGGAAGAGTGGTGATGGCTCCTTCACTCATAGGTTTGCTGAGATGTACAAAAGCAAAAACCCAAACATAGCTAAGGCAGAGCTGCTGGGGTCTGAGCTCTGAGCTGTTGGACTCTCTCTCCCTGCCTTCCAGCTGGATCTGTGTAACCCAACTAACCAATTCCTGCTTCTAACTCCCCTGGCTGATCTCCTCTGTTTATTTGGCATGTAAGACAGATACTGGGATAAGATTGGGTGTAGGGAGGAAGATGGAAGAGTGGTTGGGAACCCCTTTTGGGGACTTTGATCTCTGGGAGGGCTGTGGTGTTTCTGTATGACCTTTTTACTGTATATAGCTGATCCAGGTGAGACCCCACCTGGAGTACTGTGCTGGAGCCCCTGGGCCAAGAGGGATGTGGAGATGCTGGAGGTGTGCAGAGAAGGGCCCCGAGGATGCTCAGAGGGCTGCAGCAGCTCTGCTGTGAGCACAGCCTGAAAGAGTTGGGGCTGGGCAGGCTGCAGAAGAGGAGGCTCCCAGGGGACCTTCTGGTGGCCTTCCAGCATCTGAAGGGGGTTACAGAAAAGCTGGGGAGGGACTTTTGAGGCTGCCAGGGAGTGAGAGGACTGGGGGGAATGGAGCAAAGGTGGAGGTGGGGAGATTGAGGCTGGAGGTGAGGAGGAAGTTGTTGAGCATGAGAGTGGTGAGAGGCTGGAATGGGTTGCCCCTGCATGGAGGTGTTTGGGGCCAGATCCTTGGAGGTGTTTGGGGCCAGGCTGGCAGAGGCTGTGGGCAGCCTGCTCTAGGGTAGGGTGTCCCTGGGCATGGCAGGGGGGTTGGGACTGCCTGATCCTTGTGCTCCCTTCCAACCCTGACTGATTCTAGGATTCTGTGATTCTGTATGGAACTTAATTAAATAAAACTTAGAATCATAGATCTTCTTAGTCCCTTCCAACCCCTGACATCCTGTGAGCCTGGGAAATGTAGCTTCAGCAGAAAGTGGAAACATCCTCAAACTCAGACCTATTGGAGATTGCCTTTGTCAGACATCATCACACAGGCTCTGCTGTGCCCTAGTTAGGATTATCAGCATTTTGCAGAATACATCTTACATTATCTGCACACTTCCTTGCAAGTTTGGTTTGTTCTTTGCTTTGGGTCCCTTCCAACCCCTGACAACCTCTGAGCCTTTGATCTTTTTCCTCCTTTTTTGTCTCCTTTTTTTTTTTTTTTTTTTTTGAATGCTAGATAGAAACAAGAGGCAAGGATTGGGCATTAATCAAAGTGCTTAGCATGACTGAATCAGAGACCCAGGCAATTCTTATTCCTTGCCCTGAGGCATCTTTGATAGGAATGCAGTGTTAAGGATCTGTACCTTCAGGCTTATCACAGGCATAAGATGAGATAATTTATATTTGCCTTAGGATTTCATGTCTGGACCACATTAAAAGGCTTTGTGGGACGTGAGGGATTAACACTGATCTTATCCTACCAGAAGGCACTGATGATTACTTAGATCTTTCAGGACTTCTAAGAGCTGAGTGATCCCCAGGAAGGCAGTGCTGCATATTCCACTTCTGTTGGGTTAAAGTCAAGATAAACCTAAAGTGGGTCAATGGTATCAAAGCACTATCTGAAAGGTCCTTGTTTAAGGCAATAGCTTATGTGCTTTCTCCTACTAAACTCAAACTCCCCTTCTTGATCAGAAACTTTTTTTTTTTTTTTCCCCACGGACTATCACACCCTCCCTGGAGCTCCCTGTGCTCCCTTCACATGTATATGCCCATTCACAGGATGCCTCCAGTCCTTCTCCAAGAAGGAGGTCATCATCTTCTTGTGGCCTTGCAGGATCTGAAGGGGGCTACAAAAAAAGCTGTGGAGGGACTTCTGAGGGTGTCAGGGAGTGCCAGGAGTGGGGGGAATGGAGCAAAGGTGGAGGTGGGGAGATTGAGGCTGGAGGTGAGGAGGAAGTTGTTGAGCATGAGAGTGATGAGAGGCTGGAATGGGTTGCCCCTGCAGGGAGGTGTTTGGGGCCAGATGCCAGGAGGTGTTTTTGGCCAGGCTGGCAGAGGCTGTGGGCAGCCTGCTCTAGGGTAGGGTGTCCCTGGGCATGGCAGGGGGGGGTTGGGACTGGATGATCTTTGTGGCCCCTTCCAACCCTGATTTTGGGATTCTTTTAGTAAAAGCAAATGAAAGCCAAATATGTTCACCTTCAGTGCACAGGGCATATAAACTGCCCCTTACTGTTCTGTGTTTCAGACTTCTCTCATTTCAGAGACCTTCAATTTTCTGGAGTAGGGTTTTTTAATAATTTTTGTTTGTTGGTTTGGGTTCTTTGGTTGTTTAGTTTTTTCCCCCCATCTTTCTTTGTTTGGGGCTTTGTTAGTTTGTTTTTGTTTTAGTTTATTTGTTTTGTTTTTGTTTGGTTGGGGTTATTTTGGAGGGGGTTGTTGGGTTTTTTCCCCCCCTGTTTATTTCTTTTCATGATTTCCTGGGGAATCAGTTGTCAACAGCTTTTGTAGACAGGGGCCTACATTCATTGCTTTTCTGTTTAATGCTTCTAACAAAGTGCATTGTGAATCACCAGACCAAGCTGCAGACAAGTGAAGAAGGAAATGAGCAGAATGAATCCTTCAGCCTCTGTGTGTGATTAGATGGATGGAGGCTGCTGCAGTGCTATCTAGAGTGAAAGGATGACTCAGTTTATTCAGGACATCGGAGACTGCCAAATCCCCTGCTTCATCCTCAGTCCTTTTAAACAAACTGTCCTCTAGGCTGCTTCCCACCCAAGGGCTCTTTATGCCTGTGCATGCTCTGCAGAGCTCCAGGACAGATCTTTGTCAGTAGCAGGTGTGGCAACTCTTTTTTGACTTCACTTGTTTCTGGGTGAGGCCTTGGGTGACCTGTTCTAGTGGGAGGTGTCCCTGCCTATGGCACAGGGTGGGTGGAACTGGATGAGCTTTGAGCTCCCTTCTACCCTAAAATGTTCTGTGATTCTTAGATTATAAGCAGCTAGGTCATCTTCAGGTTTCTTCATTCAGTTGACTTAGATTCTTCAAATCTACCTACACACAACTGAAAGCACTGCCTACAACTACCTGTAGGGAGGTTGTGGCCAGCTGGGGTTGGGCTCTGCTGCCAGGCAGCCAGGGACAGAAGGAGGGGGCAGAGGCTCAAGCTGCGGCAGGGCAGGTTCAGGCTGGATGTTAGGAGGAAGTTCCTGGCATTGGAATGGGCTGCCCAGGGAGGTGGTGGAATCCCCATCCCTGGAGGTGTTCAAACCAAGCCTGGATGGGCACTTAGTGCCCTGGTCTGGTTGATTGGATAGGTTGGACTGGATGAGCTTGGAGGTCCCTTCCAACCTAAACCATTCTATGATTCTATGATAAATTCCTCTAAATCCTGAGCAGCAGTGAAAACTCTTTATTTCCAATGGTAATCACATATGTCTCAAGTGCTTCCCACAGCTCACAAAATAGTCTCTACCCCTGCTTTAGACACTGCAAAGCTCTTCTAGCACCAACTTTACTGTCACTGCAAGCTCTATCAGCAGCTGCTCTTCTGAATGTCAGCACTCCTTTCTAATTTGGAGCATCTAAAAGCTGCCTTCTTTATATTTCCTTGATTTGAAGCTAATAAAAAAATGGTGGGTTTTTTTTTTTTTTTCATCTTCATGATCACAGCTCTGCTTTGAAGGAGGTATTACTGTTCATGGAGTTCCAGTAAAATCCATAAACAACCCAAAAAATAATCAGCACCTCTGCTCACCACCTTTATCCAGATTGTGGTGTCCTGCAGATGTCAACTTCTACCTTGTGCTGAGCTGCAGCTATTGCTCTTTATTTGATTGAAGTGTCTGGAGACAGATCTCAGCCAGGTGATATGTAGAGAGCAACTACGCTGAAATCTACTTATTTCAGGTCATAGTTTTATGTTTGAGAGTGTGACAGACTGAGATAATCTTTCTTTACTTTGTTTCTAATGAAAAAGGGCAGTAAAATACTGAGGCTCTCGCTGTCTTGTGAAGGAGCTTGGAATAAATAAAACTGACCAAGATGATCAAAGTATTGCTCAGCTTTGTTGTAAAATCTACACAGGTTACATATGGAAACTCAGCAAAGTTTGCTGAGCACCCCAAGCTGTGTGGTGCAGCAGGCAGGCTGGAGGGCAGGGATGGCATCCAGAGGGAGCTGGGCAGGCTGCAGAGGTGGGCACAAGCCAAGCTCAGGAGGTTCAACAAGGCCAAGGGCAAGGTCCTGCAGCTGGCTGGAGGCAATGGCAAGCAGCAATGCAGGCTGGGCAGGGAGTGGCTGGAGAGCAGCCCTGAGGAGAGGGACTTGGGGGTGCTGGGGGAGGAGAAGCTGAAGCTGAGGCAGCAGTGTGCACTTGCAGGGCAGAAAGGCAAGCAGAGGCTGGGCTGCAGCAGGAGCAGTGTGGGCAGCAGGGCCAGGGAGGGGATTGTGCCCCTCTGCTGTGCTCTGCTGAGAGCCCACCTGGAGTAGTGCATCCAGTGCTGGAGCCCCTGGGACAAGAGGGATGTGGAGATGCTGGAGGTGTGCAGAGAAGGGCCCCGAGGATGCTCAGAGGGCTGCAGCAGCTCTGCTGTGAGCACAGCCTGAAAGAGTTGGGGCTGTGCAGGCTGCAGAAGAGGAGGCTCCCAGGGGACCTTCTGGTGGCCTTCCAGGATCTGAAGGGGGCTACAAAAAAGCTGGGGAGGGACTTTTGAGGCTGTGAGGGAGTGACAGGAGTGGGGGGAATGGAGCAAAGCTGGAGGTGGGGAGATTGAGGCTGGAGGTGAGGAGGAAGTTGTTGAGCATGAGAGTGGTGAGAGGCTGGAATGGGTTGCCCCTGCAGGGAGGTGTTTGGGGCCAGATCCCTGGAGGTGTTTTTGGCCAGGCTGGCAGAGGCTGTGGGCAGCCTGCTCTAGGGTAGGGTGTCCCTGGGCATGGCAGGGGGGTTGGGACTGCCTGATCCTTGTGGTCTCTTCCAACCCTGACTGATTCTAGGATTCTATGATACAAAAGTATGAACCCAAACATAGATAAGGCAGAGATGCTTGAGTTGCTCTTCCAGCTGGATCTGTGTAACCCAACTAATCAAGGCCTCCTTCTAACCCCCCCTGGCTGCCCTTCCTCGCTTACTTGGCATGTAAGACATGTCCTGGGATAAGATTGGGCAGTGGGGGGAAGGTGGAAGGGTGGTTGGGAACCCCTCTTGGGGACTCTGCTCTCTGGGCGGGCTGTGGTGTTTCTGTATTAACTTTTTCCTGTAAATACCTGTGATATATTGCAAATATCTGCTTGGACATTGTGCAGAGCTGTAAATATAAAGCTTCATTCCTTCACTTCCACTGGCCGAGTTCTAGCCTGGGTTATTTCCAAAGTATGTGAGGGGTCAGGGAACTACCAAACCATCACAAGATGTGTAAATGCCAATGAGAGAGGAGGGCAAGCTGAGCAGGTCAGGGAATGTGAAGCTGTACTCACAGAGGCACCTTTGAAGGGCTCATCCCTCTGCCACCTATCAACACTGAAAACCTTAAAAACACCATGGCAAAATTGAGAGATTGATTTCAAGTAAGGCTGAGTTCCTGACTTTAAAAGTCAGAATGGACCCCCTCAAAGTCAATACTTTACAGGCAGGCAAGAGCAAAGAGAACACAGAGGAGAGTGTAGGAGGCAGCTGCATGGGGAGATCAACAACAGCCCTGCTGACAGGGGACTGCAACAGCAGAGTGTCACCCTTTAAAGGAAAGCAGGGGCCTGGAGCACAGCCCCAAGAGGAGAGGCTGAGGGAGCTGGGGGTGTGCAGCCTGCAGAAGAGGAGGCTCAGGGCAGAGCTCATTGCTCTCTGCAGCTCCCTGCAGGGAGGTTGTGGCCAGCTGGGGTTGAGCTCTGCTGCCAGGCAGCCAGGGCCAGAAGGAGGGGACAGAGGCTCAAGCTGTGGCAGGGCAGGTTCAGGCTGGATGTTAGGAGGAAGTTGTTGTCAGAGAGAGTGATTGGCATTGGAATGGGCTGCCCAGGGAGGTGGTGGAGTCCCCATCCCTGGAGGTGTTTAGGACGAGGCTCCATGAGGCAATCAGTGCTATGGATTAGTTAGGTAGTAGGTCAGACTCAATGATCCTAGAGGTCTTTTCCAACCTGGTTCATTCTGTGAACTCCTCTTTAAATAGTGAGTGGCAGAAGGAATTAAATGGGATAATGAGAGAAATGAGCTTCATAAAATCCAAATAGAGTGGTCAATTGCCAAACCTTCTTGGCAGTTTCTAATCTGAATCTTGACAGCAGAAGTGGTTTTCAGGTGACTGTGCTATAACTTGGTGTTTCCAAAAGCAGTAGTTGAAAACAGGCAGCTTTAAACCACCTGAGATAATCAGGCTTTGGTTTATTTAAACATAGAGATTGGCACTACTCTTGATTCCTATGTGAAAAAAGGAACATCTCCAATATTAGCTCAAAACCAGGCTGCCTTTTGATCTTCCCTGCTGACAAATTATTTCAAGTATGGTGATCAGGGAGTAGCACAATTACAGGACCTATTGTGCTGGTTTGAACTAATTGGAGGCTTTGAATGAGAAATTAGACTATAGGCTGAGACAGTAAAACACTGATGGTGCTGCTGCACTCACAGCTTTACTGAGAAAGAAAGAAATAAATGGTTTTAAGAGTTGTAACCCAAATATAGATAAGTCAGACTGCTTTGGGCTGTGGCTGCTGCTGCATGGCTCTTTTCTCCCTGCCTTTCTTAGCTGGATCTGAATAATTTCACTAACTTCTTTCCTGCTGCCAATCCCCCCTGGCTGATCTACCTTCACCTATCTGCTGCATGAAACAGATGGTGAGTTAAGATTGGGCAGTGGGGGGAAGGTGGAAGGGTGGTTGGTTACCCCTCTTAGGGATTTCTGATCTCTGGGGGGGCTGTGATGTTTCTGTATTACCTTTTCACTGTCTATATCTGTAAATATCTGTTATACATTGTAAATATCTGCTTGGATATTGTTCAGAGCTGTAAATATAAAGCATCATTTATTAACTTCCAGCCGACTGAGTCCTCACCTGGGTGATTTCAAAGTGGAACTGCCAAATCACCACACCTATGGGGTGGCATATTAATGAAGTGATTGACTTCCTCTCTGGTCAAAACAGCTGTGTAAGCCTGATGCAGACAGTGCTGCAGACAGCTGGCACAGAGACACAGAGGCTGTACCTCACCTGCAAGCTGGAAGCTCTGACTGGGGAGCACACATCAAGCCTTAGTCTTATGTAAATTAAGGGAACAGATCAATTGACTCTGTCTCAAGCACAGCTGCAGGCTGGGTGGGGAATGTCTGAGAGCAGCCCTGAGGAACAGGACCTGGGGGTCTGGGCTGGTGCAAAGCTGAAGATGAGGCTGCAGTGTGAGTGCAGCCCAGACAGCAACTGTGTGCTGGGCTGCAGCAAGAGCAGCTGTGGGCAGCAGGGCAAGGGAGGGGATTGTGCCCCTTGGCTCTGCTCTCCTCACACCCCACCTGCAGCACTGTCTGCAGCTCTGCAGCCCCCAGCACAAGCAGCACATGCAAGGCTTGGAGCCAGTGCAGAGGAGGCCACCAAGATGCAGCTGAGAGGGCTGCAGCAGCTCTGCTCTGAGCACAGGCACAGAGAGTTGGGGCTCTGCAGCCTGCAGAGGAGAAGGCTGCCAGGAGAGCTTGGAGTGGCCTTGCAGGATCTGCAGGGGGCTGCAGGAGGGCTGGGGAGGGACTATTGACAAGGGCTGGGGATGACAGGAGGATGATGAGGAGGAATGGGTTTGAAGTGTGAGAGGGGAGATTGAAAGTGGATGTCAGGAGGAAGTTGTTTGCAACTTGGTGAGACACTGGCACAGGTTGCCAGTGGCCAGGTGGCAGTGCCAGTGCCCTGGAGGTGTTCAAGGCCAGGTTGGATGAGGTCTTGAGTAACCTGTTCTAGTGGGAGCTGTCCCTGCCTATGGTGTGAGGATGGAACTGGATGAGCTCTGAGGTCCCTTCCAACCTAAAGCATTCCATGACTCTATGCAGAGCACAGAGCCATTGCCTTCCTGTTGTTCAACATTCCCTCAGCAATGTGATTTTTTCCAGTGCAATTTGCATCAGCTTTGCAGGGCACTGCTCGCCTGCTCCTCCAGTTATAAGTGCAAGTATTGAGCACAGCAGCAGTTGCTTCCTGCATGCATAAAAGGAGGAAATGATCCAAAGAGAGGTTAGGGTGATCTTTCCTCAGACACGAAAATTAATCAAGAAAATTCTATAGGAGGAGAACAAGACTAAATCCTCTCAGGAAAGCACCTTCAGAGGAATATTGATTCTCTGCTACTAATTGGAAATATGAGTTTGACATCACTATCGCTGATGATGGTTTGTGAATCATTGAGCAGGACTGCACTGACCAGGACAGGAGTTTGTTTAAAAGCCTTCAGTAATTTGAGACTTGGAAATTTTCCTGATTCTGCAAGAAGAATTCAGCCAAAGATATGCAAACTAAAACTCTCCCTTGCTCCTCACTCACTGCTTGGTCCTGAGGAAGGCTACAGATCCAGAGAAGCAATGACTGAGCACTTAGCATAGAATTACAGGATCCTAGAATCAGTCAGAGTTGGAAGGCACCACAAGGATCAGGCAGTCCCAACCCCCCTGCCATGCCCAGGGACACCCTACCCTAGAGCAGGCTGCCCACAGCCTCTGCCAGCCTGGCCAAAAACACCTCCAGGGATCTGGCCCCAAACACCTCCCTGCAGGGCCAACCCATTCCAGCCTCTCACCACTCTCATGCTCAGCAACTTCCTCCTCACCTCCAGCCTCAATCTCCCCACCTCCACCTTTGCTCCATTCCCCCCAGTCCTGGCACTCCCTGACACCCTCTAAAGTCCCTCCCCAGCTTTTTTGTAGCCCCCTTCAGATGCTGGAAGGCCACCAGAAGGTCCCCTGGGAGCCTCCTCTTCTGCAGCCTGCACAGCCCCAACTCTTTCAGGCTGTGCTCACAGCAGAGCTGCTGCAGCCCTCTCAGCATCCTCGGGGCCCT
>VWZI01023267.1:1117493-1134923 GCA_013396835.1 Psilopogon haemacephalus | reverse complement strand
TTTTTTTTTTTTTTTCTTTTTCCCCTCAGCACGCGCTGAGAGAAAACCTTCTTGGAAGTATTTTTTTTTAAGGGGTGAGAGAGAAAATACATTTTCCACACAAAGAAGAGGAAAAAGTTATGACCTATCTAAAGTTAATATATTTGTAGAGCTTGATTTTCACATTGTATTAAGAAACTGGACTTCTTAGGGAAGTTGGGGGCTGACCATAAAATCAAGGAATAATTTAGGTTGGATGGTTTCTCTTGCTTATCTTGTCCAGCTCCTAAGGGCTAAGTCTAGCAGCAAAGTTAGATCAGGTTCTCATGACCATATCCGATGGTGTTTTAAGCATATCCAAGGATAACCAACTTATGTAGCTGTATGATAATTGCAGGGATTTGGAAGAGGCACTAGAGATGGGTGTGGACTGGTCTCTCCGGGAAGGCTATGCCTGGGCAGAGGACAAGGAGCACTGTGAGGAATATGGAAGAATGCTGCAGGCTGACCCAAATAAGGTCTCCTCGAGAGCAAAGAAGAGGGGCCTGCCTCAGGTAATGTTATCTTTCAGAGAGTGCTGCAATTGTTCCCACAGTTCCACTTGTCCATATTCCCACAGTTTTCCCCAAGGCTGCCTTGCCAGCATTGTGTGATTGGTGTGTTGTGATTGGCAGCTGGGAACCCTGGGAGCAGGAAATCACTACGCTGAGATCCAGGTTGTGGATGAAATTTACAACGAATATGCTGCCAGGAAGATGGGCATCGACCACAAAGGGCAGGTGTGCGTGATGATCCACAGTGGCAGCAGAGGTCTGGGCCACCAGGTTGCTACAGGTATGATCTGACTGGTGTAGATATCTGGGATGAAGCAAACTCCTCAGTTTGGTCTTCTTGTTGGCAGTAAACTGCAGACTAAATAGTAGTTTTTTGGGGCATAATTGTTGAGCCTATTCTGAGTTCACAAGGCTTGCCTTGAGTTTTGCCTACTTGAGCTCACAGCAATGGTAACTTTAAAACCAATTGGTTAATTGTCTTTGCTCGTGCAGAGTATTGATCTTGGTATTATTCATCTGCACAATGGTAGCATAAGGGGTGGCAGACCTATGCTAGAATATGGGAAATTTCAATTAGGTACTAAAATATTCATGTGGTTTTTAACCATTGAAGTGTTAAGACGGGTTGTTTTCAGAAGTTGTAGTACTACTAGCATCCTTGGAGATATTCAAAACCAAACTGAATCAGACCCTGAGCAACCTCATCACTGCTTTGAGCAAGTGGTAAGATTACACAATCTCTAAAAGTCCCTTCCAAACCAAATACTATTCTGTGATCAGAGAGTTTTGAGAGTTTTACTGAATCCTCTAGTGGCAGACCTGTCTTTATATGTATTTGCTTAGGACAGTGAATCCATTCTCTCTGGTGTAACACAGGCAGGCATTCCTGCAGCAGAAAAAAAAAGACTGTTCTTGGGTCACGAAAAGGGTTTTACATCTGCTTTTCTTTTGAACCCAAGTGAAGTGCTTGCATTATTAGAATTTATCACTAGATTGAACTGCTTTTGTCTAAGCAGAGAATACTTTTGAGTCTGTCAGAATACTTGAGGCTCTTCTTCCCAAAATAGCGTTAGGGAATAATGTTTGCAAACAACTGATCTTTTCTGCCACTTCCTCACTTTTGCATTTGAGAAGAAGCTATGGGTTTGACCATTGGATGGATGTGTTCACTTTTAGAACATAAATTGTCATCCACCATGGTAATCTCACACACTGAAACAACATGAAGAACTCACTTAGACTTGCATTTATTTCCCAGATGCTTTGGTGGCTATGGAAAAAGCTATGAAACGGGACAAAATCATAGTGAATGATCGCCAGCTGGCATGTGCCAGGATCGCCTCTGCAGAGGGACAGGATTATTTGAAGGGAATGGCAGCTGCTGGAAACTATGCCTGGGTCAACCGCTCCTCCATGACTTTTCTAACAAGACAGGTAAAAGTGGAGTTGTCTCTGCAGATATTTTGGTACACGTCTGCTTTATCACGGAACACAGAGTAGCTACAGTATTTTAACATAATTCTCAGTTCTGTGCTTCTTAAACGTTGTTTTCTGGAGAGAGTTACACAAAGCTGCAGTCATAGAATCATAGAATGGTTTAGGTTGGAAGAGACCTCAAAGATCATCCAGTTCCAACCCCCTGCCATATCAGTGGCACCTCCCACTAGAACAGGTTGCTCAAGACCTCATCCAGCCTGGCCTTGAACACCTCCAGGGAGGGAGCAGCCACAACCTCCCTGGGCAATCTGTTCCAACATCTCACCACTCTCACTGTGAAGAACTTCCTCCTAACATCCCATTTAGATCTCTCCTTTGCCAGTTTAAACCCATTACCCCTCATCCTATCATTACAAGACCTTGTGAATAGTCCCTTCCCAGCCCTCCTGTAGGCCCTCTTCAGATACTGGAAGGCTAAAGTAAGGTCTCCTCAAAGCTTTCTCTTCTGCAGGCTGAAAAGCCTCAACTCTCTCAGCCTGTCCTCATAGCAGAGGTGCTGCAGCCCTCTGATCATCTTCGTGGCCCTCTTCTGGACTCTCTCCAACAGTTCTTGTGGTGGGGGCTCCAGAACTGCACACAGTACGCATACCAATCTATCTGAAGCCTCTCAGTGTCACCAGATTTTTAAAAACACCTTGAACTGGAAGAAGAGGGTACAAGAAATTTGTTCTTATGCTGCTGAAGCCATCTTTTGAAAGCTGGAAGAATTTTTCTGGCTAATATCTGGTTGAATTCCAGCATTAAAACTGCCAGTGAGCAGATAAACAATCTAGGCTGTCCAGTCCTGTCACACTCAGCATTGCTGTTTGTATTCAACTCTGTTGTGGCTGAGTTTGATTGAAATTTCTTACCTGCCATGCCAAGTGTTTAGGTCACTGACTTACCAGTAAGAAACACTTTCAAGTAGATTTGTTGCTTTTGATTCCTAAAAACATTTTAAATCTTCCACAGGCGTGCAGCAATTATCTTCTTTTATATCAAGTGCTGATTTGCTTTCTTTTTAGGCCTTTGCCAAAGTCTTCAACACAACCCCAGATGACCTTGATATGCATGTTATCTATGATGTGTCTCACAACATTGCCAAAGTGGAGCAGCATGTAGTGGATGGAAAGGAACGCACTCTGTTGGTGCACAGAAAGGGATCAACCAGGGCCTTCCCTCCACACCATCCCCTTATTGCTGTTGATTATCAAGTAAGTTCAGCTGCATAAGAAGGAAGTCAGAAGAGAATTCTGGATGAATTAGGCAGTTTTAGGGTCTCTGTACCAGAGGCACAAATGCTGTGAGTTCTTTTTCTCAGCTAACAGCACTGGAAACCTAGTGGGGTGGTGATACTCTGATTTTTGGTGTGTTCAGTGTAGGACACTGAGCAATTCCTTCTGTTCCACACCCACAGTGGTTCTAAGATCACAAAAGGAAGGAAATGTTTCATGCTTAGGGCAAGCTTCAGTGTTTGCCTTGTCTGTCTTTGTTGGACACAAGTCTTTAGATCTGCTGGTTTGCATCTTTCAGGGCAGTTAGTTCTCCAGATTTCTTGATACCAGGCACCTGTGGCAAACAGGGATTGCTCTGAAGGAATGGGAATGTGACCTCATTTTCTGGAGCTGTGGTTCCTCTCAGACTTTTAATAAGAATGAGTTCTTTAGATGTTTTTCTGGGTGAATTAATAGTCATTTGCATCCACAGCTGACTGGGCAGCCTGTTTTGATCGGCGGGACTATGGGCACCTGTAGCTATGTTCTTACTGGCACAGAGCAAGGCATGACTGAGACCTTTGGAACTACCTGCCATGGAGCTGTAAGTCAAAAAGTCATTTCAGGAAGGGATTGTAATGGGACTGTTATCCAGAGGAGAGGGTTGTTCAAGGGTATCTAGCATATGATTCATCTGTTTGTTATACAAATAGAGAGCAGCCTTGCCACAGTAATCCAAGTCCAGGGTGACTGCAGGCTGAAGTCCTCTTTCTCCCTTACTGAACAGTTTTAACTACTGCAGAAGATTATGAGGATGTTCTTTTATACAATGTGAGGTTAGGGTGAAGATGTGGAGAATGAGCTTCTTTTACCAAATTTTGCTATCTTTGAGCTAACAGGAAAGTTTAACTATGCTGGGACTCTCCATCAGTACTTAGAAGACGTTAATTCCTGTGTGAGACAAGAATGATAAATAGCTTCCAGTAAAACTCCTGACTCCTGAACACTGACAAGTGGTTTGGGTAAAAAGACATTATACACATGGAACTTTCCTAGCCATCATACCCTAGCAGATCTTGCAGGAGCCCATCCCCTAAAGTCTAAATTAGTTTCCTCTTTTCTGGGTTACTGTAGTTTGTGCCCTCAGCCATTCTATGATTGCTTATAATATAATGTTTTTCTGTAATATGAAAAAGTTCTGGTTTTCCATACAGCTACAAAAAATAGAACTAACAAAACTTCTGTCTAGGGTCGTGCACTGTCTCGAGCCAAATCTCGACGCAACTTGGACTTCCAGGATGTGCTGGACAAGTTGGCTGACATGGGCATTGCCATCCGTGTTGCTTCTCCCAAACTGGTCATGGAAGAAGTGAGTTGAATAGTATGTGGGAGGGAAAAGGGGGTCTTGCTCCTTGGTTGAATGACCTTCTTTGCAGTGGTAGGTGATCAGTAGTGTACTGTAAATCACAGCCTGTGCAATTCACAGTAGTGCTACCCAGTGCAGTCTTCACAGTCCCTAAAATTTTGCTGAAAGAGGGGACATGTCAGTTTGACAGATTTTGTGGTTTTTGGTTTTTTTCTGCTTCTGCCTAATGATAGGGATTAACCCTGGAAAATCTGTGAGCATCACAAAAGTGTTTATGTTTTATGGATTCTCTTCTTAAGTGATGCTGTCCCAGCTTTAAACTTTTTTTACAGTGCAGCCATCATGTAGATTATTAGCAGTGTATGAGAGATCTACTTCTTTTAAGATGAATTTCTGTATTTGCTCTACAATAGAACTCTAAATGACTGGAAAACTTAAAATATATTACTTCCAGTTCCTCTGCATTAACACAATATGATGTCTTCTCTGTTCTCAACCTCCCTCATAGAAGGGTGTTAATCATTTGGAACTATGATGTTATGGGCGTTGGCATTGTACAAACATGCTGATCCCATTAAAGTCAAGAGCAGCTTCCTTGTAAGAATGCTGGAGGGAGAATCTCTAGAATTAGCTCTAAGGAGCAGTGAAAATAAATCTTAAAGACAGTCTTTAAGGAGGAAGTTGGAGTGACTTCCTGACAGACAGTGAGGCTTGGTGTTCTCAGGTGCTGGTGAACTATAAAGAAAACTGAACCAAAATAGCTAGTATTTTGTCTGAAATACAGTGAAAGGTTATGTGGAAAGCTAAGTGTCTCATAGATTTCTTAGATAGATAACATATTCACCTGCTTCTGCACCCTCAATTTATATGATTCTATTTTTGCAAAGAGAAGGGATATCAAAAGCCTGCATCGAACACCCTGTGCCTTTGGGTTGCTTATAGTTTTGTTGTTTTTTTATTTCCTCTCTTCCCCCTCCAGGCACCAGAGTCTTACAAGAATGTGACAGATGTGGTTAACACCTGCCATGCAGCTGGCATCAGCAAGAAAGCCATTAAACTGAGACCTATTGCTGTTATAAAAGGCTAGGAACTGAAAGGCAGCAGAAATGCACCAGCATCTTCAGGCCTTACACAAAACTGACTAGAACAATCATCTTCCCTCACCTCTTGGACTCTGTAGGATGCTCAGATGTCACATCCTCGTTCTGGAAACACAACAGCTGAGGAAACCCCTGCTTTTAACACCTCATAGGCATAACTAGTGCCCCATCACTCCTTGTTGTATGGTGATTTTTTTGTGAGGAAAGGGCAAAGAAATTAGTAAGTCTTATTTTTTATATTCAGTTCCTTCTCATTTGTCTGATGATTCCACAGGCAGGACTTGAGGCTTGCTGAGCTGTCACTAATTGCTGTGCTGCAAGACCACCTCCATCAGCAAAGATGATGTATCAACCAGATCTGGCATCCCCACACCTGAGTGCCTGGAGCTCTTTCTGCATATAGAAGTACTCTGATAGCCAGAATATAGTGCTTCTGGGCAGGGAGAGGTTGCTCTGTTTGCAGAGGCCCTTATGCATAGTCTATAATGCTGTATGTCTTCTGGCAATCAGGTAAGAAATCTGGAGTTGGGAGTAGTGTCCTGCTTGGGTTGAGAGGGATTAGCTAGGCTTGAGGCACAGTTCCACTCTCCCCCATCCTCTCCTGTTTAGCACAGCACCTGGTATACTTGGCTCAGTGCAAGCAGGTGTTCCACAGTGTTGTGGAAATGCTAGTGGGACTGAATATATTGACTTGAGAGGTTTTGTTTGCCCAAGAAAAGTTGTGACAACTTAAAGATGTATTAATCCAATGTTTTGCAAAGTCTTAAGCATGTTAAAGTTGGATTGGATAATACCTGCTCCCTGTCCTGCAGCTCTGATTTAAGCAGGTCCGGCTGCATGGTCAGGCCCAGTACTGTGTGACTTCTGATGTTTCTTTTACATACTTTAACCAAGACTGGAGGAGAAGCTGACCATCTCCACTGGATTGTTTTGAGGATGACAAATAAAATAAGTAGATGGACACTGCACTTTGTGTCATGTTTATTCTGTGGATAAAATGTCACTTGTCCCACCTTAAAGTATGTGCTTGAGCTTGAAAACCATCATATTTTGTGACTTCAGATGATGGATCTTGCAAGGAAGTGTGCAGATGGCGGAATTTCTGGTAGAGTACAAGAGAAGGACAATGCAATGCTGTTGTTTCAACTTGGTTATGACGAGAGTGTGATAGCTACTATTTGTCTTTTTGAATGCCTGATGGGCCCACCGGATAGGAGTTGGAGGTTGCATGCAAGCCTGCAACGCCGACACCAGAGGGCAGCGGGAGGAAAATCTCAAAGCAATAGTGGAGCTCTGCCAGAGACTCATGTAAAAGGAGCAGATAGTGATTATAGACTCCAGTGCCTTCTGATTAAACAACCCTTTAAGTTTAGGATCTTAGCTGAAACCTGTTGCTCTCAGGAGGCATAATGGCACTTCACTGACTTAACTGCTTTGTGCTTTTTGATTTCTTAAGTTCAAATACTGTACTTGGTGCAGGTTCAGAAGCAGCATATGCAGTAATAGTCACTGATGTGAGTCCTTGTGGCTGACTTTACAGTCAGTTTCTCTTTCCTCCCTGCTTTTTCCAGAGGACTTGTTCCAGATTGCCATCTCTGAGGTTTGACACACAATTGCTGAATTTAAAACAAAAATCACTTTACTTAGGAAGGTGAATTAGCCTCCTGTGACTGAAAGACAAATTCTTTGTCTCAAATATTATGCAGAAGAGGATGTTCCATGCAGAAGTTTCTGTCTATACATATTTCAGACTCTCTGATGTGGAATGCTAGGGAACCCTTAAAATATTCATAATTAAAAATAAGCATTTCTCAAAACAGCTAACTATTGCTCAAGTTCTTCCACAACAAGCAGAACTCTCATACAGTGGAAGTGCATCCATGTGTATGCCTTAAGTCATCTAATCATTAGCATTCATGCATTGGTGTGCAAGAAGTGCTATCAGTTCTGGTTTCCTCTTGCAAAGCTAGTACTAAGACTAAGGTACATTATGCTGTATGGAGAAGAGTGCTGGTTTCCTACTCAACTGAAAAGGTAAGAGTGAGAAACATAGCTCTCAGCTCCTTGAATTAGCAAAACATCCAGGTTAAGCAAATCTATCTTTTCTCCAAATAGGGCTGCCCACTAGCTCTTCTTCCCTTTCCCCTCCTCTCCTGACTGTTCTCTCCTCTTAAGCTAGGCAGAGAGGTGGAGCAACAAAGAAATGAGCCAAAAGGGCCCCAAGGAGCCCTGGCAAAGTGCTCCATGCTACAGAGGAAAAGAAGCAGCTTCTGGGAGTCAGGAAGCTTCTTCCTAGATGTGGGGCACAAGGACCACCTTTGTGGAGCACAAACAGCAGACACCTGGCCAGAACAGCCTATGAGCGGCCCACCAAGGGGCCATGCCTAGTGCTGCAGAGGTAGGCTAGACCACTGTCAGGGGAAAAAGCCTGCCCCCATCTGTAGTGGAGCCTTCCTCCATTAGTTAAGGAACCATGAGCATGTTATTTGCCTGAAATACCAGGGGGATTCTAGGCCAAAAAGCACTTTCTAAAGGACACAAAGTACTTAAAATCCTATTATGTTATGGAAAAGAACAATCCCATGTACCAGTATAGGTTGGGGACTGACCTGTTGGAGAGCAGTCTAGGAGAGAGACCTGGGGGTCCTGATGCACAGAAAGATGACCATGAGCCAGCAATGTGCCCTTGTGGCCAAGAAGGCCAATGGCATCCAGGGCTTTTTTAAAAGTACTCACCCTCCACTCTGCCTTGCTGAGGATGCACCTGGAATACTGTGTCCAGTTTTGTGCCCCTTGGTTCAAGATGGACATCAGGGAACTGCTTGAAAGAGTCCAATGCAGAGCCATAAAGATGATTAAGGGAGTGGAACATCTGCTTTATGAGGAAAGCTCAGGAACCTCGGTGTCTTCAGTGTGGAGGAGAGTGAGGGGTGACCTCATTCATGTTTATAAAGATATAATGGATGCTTATCAGGAGGATGGAGCCAGGCTCTTCTCGCTGGTACTCAATCATAGGACAAGGGGCAATTGGTGCCAAATAGAGCATAGGAGTTTCCACATAAACATAAGGAAAAACTTACTCACTGTGAGGGTGACAGAGCACTGGAACAGGCTGCCTGAAGAGGTAGTGGCATCATCTCTGGAGACATTCAAAACCCGCTTGGATGTATTCTTGTGTGAGCAGCTCTAGGTGGTCCTGGTCTGGCAGAGGAGTCAGACTAGACGATCATTCAAGAGCTCTTCCTAACATTCTGTGATCTCTGGTGGGGGCTTCAATGGCACCTTCCTTCTCTCTGTGCTGACAGGACTTGCTACAGGGCCTGCTGCTGTGCAGCGATGGCAAGCTGGGCCAGTGCTTCATCTCTTGCACCTAACTGAATGCTCACGGTTCGCTCAGGGGTTGTGCAGGTGTGGTTCCTGTCACTGCCAGCACAGCATTAAACAGCAAACAGAAAAGCATTCAGGTTTATGTTGCTGATGGGTGCTCCTTCATGAAGTCCTCTAAATACACCCTCATGTTGCGTGCTGGGAAATGCTATTCGCTGGTGTGAAGTGTGAGGTGGTAGGGGCATCACTAAACTGCTGGGCTCTGTGAGACCCCCTCCATGAAGATAGCCTCCTCACGGAGTGTTTCATTTGTCATAACAGATGACAGAGCTGGAGCGCAGCTGATGGCCTCCGTTTTGATTTGGTTAAACTTTGTGTGCTCCAGGGCTCCCTAAGTCTCCTAACTCAGCCTCCTGCAAGGGAAACTGGGACCCAGCAAGGCACATACTTGCAGTGTTATCTGCTGTGGCATATTTGTTCTGTATTGCACATCTTACTGCTTGGGAGCCTGGTGTCTAACCTGTTTACCACCATCCTAAGTCCTGGGAGGTTTTTTTTCCCTCTTCTCCAACTTTCCTCTCCCTGCTTCCTCCTCCGCTGGTGGTCCCAGGCTGGTGTTCTGGCCCAGGAGGAGCAAGTGATCTCTGACACATCTCTGGCGCAGGCACCCCCACCCTCTCCTCCGCTGTCCTTTGTTCCTCTCAAACATAAACACACTTAACTGGCCTCTTCTCTTCTCCCTCCACCCGCCAGTCTTCAAAGCGATCAGACAAAGCAACATCCCTCCCGCAGCATGTGCCAACACGCTCCCCTGCTTGCAGAAGGAAGGCTGCAGTTAAGCAGAGGGCCCTGACTGTACCTGACATTTGCTTTGCTCTCTTGAGCCTTGTCCTAAGGCGAGGGATTTTGATGGCCAACGCCTCTGAGTTTCTGTCTGGTGACAGTGTATGGTAGAAGAGCAGGATTCAGCAGCTGCCCAGCCAGGGCAACACTGAGCACAGGTGCTTCATTCTTTGCACTGTGGGAGGGAGGGGAAGAGAGTATCCTGGCACCTGCAAAGCACCAATAATTATGTAGTTTCTGATGGTATGTTTTGGGTTGTTTTGTTCTAGTTGTAATATGTAACAGGAGGATAGGGGTCGTTCAGTGCAGTGAGGGGAGCGCTGAGAGCTAAGTGAGATGGGAGAGGAGAGGGCACAGCAAAGGCCCCAGGCAGATAAACAACTTGTCCTCCTCAGGCACCAACCGAGCATCCCCAGTCTGGGGCTTTTGTGGTGCCGAGTACAGCCTCATCCTACTGCACCCTTGCTCCCAAATCCCAGGAGGCTGCTTTGATCCACATTGTGTATAAAGTTTAGAAACCAAAATAATCACTAGTCTTAATTGCAGAGACTAGGACAAGGAAAGGGAAACAGAGTCATCTGACAGCACTGAATCTGACATTTACTATCTTAACAGAAGACATGCAGAGGCTGGGCTGCCCTCACACGGTGAGGTGTTTGAATCAGCCTTTTGTGATGGAGCCTGTTACTAAAAAAGAGGTGCCAGGGGCAGCCTGGATTGCTGTTCCTCCCTTTCCTGGATGGAAGTGGGGAAAATGTTTTCCTCCTTTCTTCCCTCCCTTGCTGCCTGATGAAGCTGAGGCACTGATCCCTTTTTTCTACCCCTGTGCAAGCTGCCCCTCATACTGGAGAGATGAAGTGGGAACCCAGGCTCTTTCCTTCCCTGTTCTTAGTCCCAGCAAGCCTGCATGTGTTGGGAAGTCAAGTAGGTTGGGCTTTCTGCACTTCCCTCTGAAGCACGAACCCAAGGAACATGTTCCCATGCCAAGTGTCAGGATGGGAAGAAGAAATACATGGGGAGGGGGGCCTCTGGGAACTCAAGGGGAGAGAGGGGTGCAGCTCCTGCAGGGGAAGATGTGGCAGTGGGTGTGTGCATGATAAGGTCCAAGCCCCAGTGTGTTAGAGCAGCACCTTATTACTTGAGTCAATTAAGTGGTAGGAGATCATCAACCTGAGCTCCATTGTAGGGAAGAGCCAGCCAGGGAGAACAACAGCCTGCCAGCAGATGTGAATACACACACTCCAGAACCAGACATTAGAATCATAGAATCAGTCAGGGTTGGAAGGGACCACAAGGATCATCTAGTTCCAACCCCCCTGCCATGGGCAGGGACACCCTACCCTAGATTAGAATTTTATGACAAAATTTAAGGGGGAAAGGAGGGAAAAAAGCAAGCTAATAGAGTACTTGAAATAATGGAAGAGGATCTGGATCTCTGAACACTGCCCATCCTGCAGTTTATGAGAGACTGCAAAGACTTAACTTCTCTGTGTCAGCACAAGCACCCAAGTGTGCTTCTATCCCCAAACTGTTGCTCTTCAGCACCCGTGGCAGAGGGAAGGATATAGACCAGTTACCAAAACCTCCCTAGACCCCCTGGCAAGCAGCCCTCTGTGGCAAGCAACTATGAGCCCTTCAGGTTGCAGCAGTCAGATACCAGCACTGTGCTTTATTTCTGTTTTGCCCTGGAGAGCAGCCCTGAGGAGAGGGACTTGGGGGTGCTGGTAGACAAGAAGCTCAACATGAGCCAGCAGTGTGCACTTGCAGCCCAGAAAGCCAACCAGATCCTGGGCTGCATCAAGAGAAGTGTGGCCAGCAGGTTGAGGGAGGTGATTCTCCCCCTCTACTCTGCCCTGGTGAGACCCCATCTGGAGTACTGTGTCCAGTTCTAGAGCCCCTATTACAAGAGGGATGTGGACATGCTGGAGCGTGTCCAGAGAAGGGCCATGAGGATGATCAGAGGGCTCCAGCACCTCTGAGGACACATCAAAAGAGTTGGGGCTGTTCAGTTTGGAGAAGAGGAGACTCCGAGGTGACCTTATTGTGGCCTTCCAGTATCTGAAGGAGGCCTACAAGAAAGCTGGGGAGGGACTTTTTAGGCTATCAGGTAGAGACAGGACTAGAGCAAATGGGACTAGGGAATGGAGCAAAGCTGGAGGTGGGGAGATTCAGACTGGACGTGAGGAGGAAGTTCTTCACCATGAGAGTGGTGAAAGCCTGGAATGGGTTGCCCAGGGAGGTGGTTGGGGTCACATCCCTGGAAGTGTTTAAGGCCAGGCTGGATGAGGCTCTGTGTAGCCTAATCTAGGGTAGGGTGTCCCTGGCCATGGCAGAGGGGTTGGAACTAGATGATCCTTGTGGTCCCTTCCAGCCCTGACTAATTCTCTGATTCTATGGTCCTCAGGTAGGCTATACTGACACAAAACAGTAACATTCACTTTTTTTTTACAGGTCTAAGCAGAAGGGAAAGGTGAGTTTCCTAGCTGGAGGAATGCCTTACCGATAAAACACCTGGCTACAAAGTCTTTGGCTTTTAAGAACTGTAACCTGTTTGTGCTCCTAATCTCCTTTAAAAAAAAAAAAAAAAAAAGACAAACTGGATGTTTTACTTTTGACTACTGCTTATTATTGTTGGGATATAAATTTGTGGCATTCACACACAAGTTCTCAAGCTTTAAAATCATAGGTAGGCTGATCAGTTCTTCCACTGTTGCCCTGCCAAATCCTTAACCACTTCTTGGATGAGGAAGAAAAAAGTATGACTATAAATTATTTTTTTCCCTCGAGAGTATTGATACTGTAGCTGTTGCTAAAGGGATTTTCTCCATTCAGCTCTAGTAGTGCTTTTTATCTGTCAGATTCAGAAAGGATTGTGATTAATACCTATTCTTCTCCATTACCTATTTTTTTAGTATTTTGGGTATTTTCTTCTCCATTTTGAGTATTTGTGTATTTTGAGTCTAGTCCAGAAAGGATTTTGTCCACCTCCTTCCTGACATAAGCCTCTATGTGTCTGCAGGGCTGAACCCATCTGTGATGAGGAAAGTGAGCTCTAGGGCAGAGAGGAAACTTCCCCACCAGTGGAAGTCTCTTTGCCCAGCCCATGATGCCCGTAGGGTTGTGCTGGCAGGAGGGTAACTGGATGCAGACAGGGCAGTACAGGCAGCACTGTGTGTGATCCTCCCCATCCAGCCCCAGTGGGCATTCCATGGAACAGGGAGTTCCACCACCTCCCCCCCACCCCTCCCACCATGGGAGAGGTCTCAGGGGGGTTGCAGTGCCCATAGGACAGCCAGGTGGGCCTCAGAGGGACAAGCAGAGAGGGAGAGCCAGGCATGTAGCATGCCAGGATCTGCACTGGAAGGACTTGCTCCTCCTTTCCATCTCTGCCTCCTCTTATCCATCCCTGCCTCAGTCCCAGGGCTGCGGGCAGCCTGGGCAAGGCCTGGGCAAATCCTGTTAGTTCAGGAGACATGCAGGCTTCTGGCTGCTCCTGCCAGACCCCTCAAGCTCTTCCTTTAATGGTCAGTGGACGATACAGAAGTTTTATCTTGATTGAGAAACATGAAGGTTGTTTGTGAGACAAAGATTCGTTTCCTTGTCTCTCGGGCAGGAATTCAAACTATTTGATGATTGTCAATAGCAGCCAAGAGCACCATTGCTGCCTTCTTTCCTCCCTGTTCCTCTGGCAGAAAGTGAGTCCTCTGTCACAGATTCCTTCCTGGAGAGAAAAGTTCAGTGTAAGGCTGAGGCATTTGGATACATCTCCAGAGACAGCTTTCAGTGCTCTTGTCCAGCCTGTGCCAAGTTACTTCATTTTCTTACGTCCTGACATCCTGTCTGCAAACAATGACAACAATCACTTCATTTAGTCTCACTTTTTGTTGGTCTCTTCTATCTTAACACCAAGATCTGATTCAGGGATCATCCACTCTGTGTTCTGTGGATACAGGACCTAGAATTTTGTGATGTGCTTAATGCACCTTGCATTCACCATGTCCATGTGTTCATGTGCTAAGAGACAGAAGCTGAAAGAGCATCTTGGTGCTCAAGGGGCTGTTTGGGTCCCAATGTCTCCAACACAAAGATGAAGACACAGCCTCTCATTCCCCACATACAGAGCCCCACTGAGTGGCTCCATCTAGATGCAGCTTGTAGTGGGTTTGCAGTGACCTGCCCCCCCACCTTTATAAACCCCGGCTAAAACTCAGAAAAACACTGGAAGTTAATAAATGAAGCTTTATATTTACAGCAATGCAAATATACATGCAAATATTTACAAGATATAACAGATATTTACAGATATATACAGTGAAAATGTAATACAGACACCACACCCCTCCTGGAGACCAAAATCCCCAAGAGAGGGTAACCAAACCCCCCCTACCACCTTTCCTCCCTTCCCCAGCCTTATCTCACCACCTCTTGATGCTGCAGATAAGCTGAAGACCTCTCAGAGATTAGTGGCAAGAAGGAATTAGTAGTTTTAGTGATTTTACTCTGAATTAGCCAAAAGACAGAGAGACAAATGAGAAAGCAGGCGCAGTGCCGAACAGACAGAAGCCCTCTGTTAATCTGATTGTTTTGGGAACAGTTCTTAAAACAACTTTTTTTTTTTCTTCTCAATAAAACTTGGTGAAGTGACACACTGTGTTTAACTCTCTCTCAGCCAATAGTCTAATTTCTCACTCAAATCCTCCAATTAGCTCAAACCAACACACAGCTGAACTTCCTTTTGGAAGAGAAGACAGCATAGGAGCAGGCTAAAGCTGGCAAAGGAGTGAGACATAGACAAGAAGTTTTGGGAGGACATCCTGGGGGACCAGAATTGCTCTCTGTGACCTGAATTCACCCCATGCAATGCCCAGGAGCTGACCAATCTGCTGAGGAAAAGAAGTGCTGAGCACCCAGGCTGTGCTGCTGCCCAGAAAAAAACCTCCATGAGTAAAGTAGTTCCACAAAGGAGATACTGGAACTCATAACTGAGTTAGTCCTGTTATTAATGCACATTGCAGAGGCAGGGAAGTCTTCCAGGGATCTTCTCACCACAACTCTACAAGCCTGTCTCAGCAGGGACCAGTGTCACTTGGAGCAGGGTATTTAGGAAAAGGAGCCAGGACTGTAGGATTTGAATCCTTCTTCACCTAGACTCTGGTCACGTTCTGGGTGTGAATCAAGTTACAAAGTTTTCTGACAACTTCTGTTGCATAGACAGCCAGCAAATGCTCTTGGGAGGCTTCTCCTGAATGTCCCACTGTTAGGCCACAATTACCCCTGTCTCCCAGACTCATAAGGGTAATGTCTAGTGTGGAGGAGTGGTGGCTGGGCTGGATGCTGAGGTGCAAAACCAAAATCTGATGCAATAGAAAGGCATGCACTGTACAAGAAAATAAGCTGGTGGCAGCTTCTAGACAGCTCCTGTTCCCATTGAACAAAAGCATTAAAAGCTGTGCACAAGGCAACCTCAAGCAGAGAGGTTTCCACCAGCAGCCAAAACCAGCTTCCTCTGGTTACTCTCCCAGTATGGGCAGATTTCCAGGGCAAGCTGGGGTACCACAGGGTGTGCTTCTTCCAGAAGATTTTGGGTTTGCTGCTGAAGCATACTTTACTCATTTACACTTCACATCGAATTCTTCAGAGGCTTTAGCTAGGAAGGTGCAAAAGGAGGGTGGTTTGGGGAAAGGGACAGTGTTTGGACTGAAGTTTTCATCCAGAAACATTTAAGGAGTGTGTGTCAACATGCAGGGTTTTGCTTCACTTTACTTTGTGAAGGACTTAAAAAAACCCCAGAGATCAAACCAAAATGTCACACTTTGGGAAAGAAAAACACTTAAGGGAGGCCTTTGGATCTAGCAGGAGAACAAAACAAACCAAAAGCCTTGTGGATCAACCAGAAATTATTTTCTTCTTCAGCTACTTGTGTTTGCCAGGGAAATGATAAATTAATACTGCACCATAAGGAGTGAGAAGAGCCCCAGAGCCTCCCCAGCTGAGTCAGCTGCTATGCAAGGGCAAGAAGCCACCTCTCCTGTCTCTGCAGGACACAGGGCCCTTTGCACCAGTTTCCCATTAGCCCTACTCTTGCTGCCTGCATCCACCTTCCTCCTAGCATGGGGCATGGCCAAGTCTTCATGGCAGCACCCTGGGTGAAAGGCTGGATTCCATTTGTTTTGTGTTCAACTCACCTTTCACAAAGTCCATCAGACCCACCTTCCTCCTCTCCATCTTTGGTGACTCAGCCAAAGAATTTTAATCTCCGTGGTCTGTCTGTAGTTGTAAAATCTAATACCAATGGAGTTGGGCTTGTTTATCCTGAAGCCATGAAACCGTTGTCAGAAGAAATTGATACACACTACCGAGAGGGGGGGAAAAAAAGTGCTGCTGCTGGGGAGGATTTGACTGGAGACGGCACTTCAAATGGAAATTTCCCTGTTTGAAGTGGATATGTTTTTCATCTCTGAGCCTTTCATTTCTTTTACTGCAGGAGCGTGCACTTGCAGGGGCTGTTTGCAAAAGGATTAGCTCCTCTTGTCTGCAGGTTTCTACCACGGGGTTGCAGGTGCCCTCACCACTCACGGGAGCCCTGGAGAAGTAGTGCCTTGAAGTGAAGGTGCTCAGGTAGCCCAGTTTGGGAATCACCTCAGGCCCTGCCCTCTTGCCACACATCTGCAAGCCAGGAGGCCTCCACATCTGACCAGCAGTGGACACTGGGGATCTCCTCAAGTAAACACTCAGTGTATCCTCAGTGCTCCAAATCAAATCCAAATTCAGCTTCCCCTTCCTTTAAAGACATCTGAATCCTAAAAGAAGCAGATCAAACACATAAATGTGAACGGAGATTAATTATACATTTGCAACTGGAGGGGGTGGGAGGTGGAGGGAAGCCATTAATGTTTGTCTGCATTAACCATGCCCGTGGGGGTCTCTCTTTGTCTTTGCATGCAATGATACTTCATGAGATACTAGGTCTGCTTCTACCAGATCTCTGGAGAAGCCTTAGAGGCTTGGGAAACTCTGCAAATGCATTTCAGCAGAAGGCAGACAAGGAGAAGGGAAGTGTCGGCACCGCTTCCTCAGAGCACTGGAACAGCCTTTGTTGAGTGGCTGGAGGCTACTTCTTGGCTCCTGAATTTCAAACAGACATAATTATCACTTGGATAGGGTTCAAGACTTGGAGGGAGTTGCCAGATCTTTCATGAGGGGGTGAGTTTGTCCCACTGAATCTAGGATTTAAAAAAAAAAAAAAAAAGAAAGGAGGGATATGATTTAACCGTGTAGGTATCGTTCCCCATGCATAATGTGTCAGGTTGCATATATGCCTGGTGCTGTCCTATAGTCTGCCTTGCACACAATTCCCCTTTGGAGCACCTGCAATGTAACATTTTCATATACATTACCTGGCTGAAACAAAGAGGTGCTGGAAATTTCTCTACAAAGCCTATTCTCCAAAGAGTGTCATCCCAAACAGTGTCAGGAAAAAAAAAAAAAAAAAAATTAAATATGATCCTTTAAGGATCTCACTGCCTCTCCAAAGCCTTCAATCTTTTTTTCAGTCTGCCTTACTTCTTCAG
>VWZI01023267.1:976030-1117474 GCA_013396835.1 Psilopogon haemacephalus | reverse complement strand
TCTTATTCAAAAAAAAAAAAAAAAAAAAAAAAAAAAAAAAAAAAAAAAAAACACCAAACCCTGAAACTGTAAATGTGCTCTTACTGCAACATTCCCAGTATGACCATGTGGGTGAAACCTTGAGATCCTTCCCCAACATGTCCACAGGCATCTCTAACTCAGCCTAAACTCTTCTATACCAATTGTTCCTGTCCAATTACTCTCTGCAAATGCACAGTGTTACAGTAATCCTCATTCTTCTAGACCATCTCCCACCCAGCCACAGCTTCTGATGGCCATCACTTCATATACACAATAACTTTATTACATGTTGTGCCCAACAGAGGGCTACAAGGATGACTAGGGGATGATTTGGGGTCTGGAGAACTGCCTTATGAGGAGAGGCTGAGAGACCTGGGGCTTTTTAGTCTGGAGAAGAAAAGACTGAGAGGGGATTTAATAAGTGTTTATAAATACCTGAGGGCTGGGGGTTGGGGAGGGGGACAATAGGCTCTGCTCACTTGATCCCTGTGATAGGACGAGGAGCAATGGATATAAGCTGCAGCACGGGAGGTTCCACCTCAACATAAGGGGGAACTTCTTTACTGTAAGGGTCACAGAGCACTGGAACAGGCTCCCCAGAGGGGAGTCTCCTTCTCTGGAGACTTCAAGGCCTGTCTGGATGCATTTCTCAGTGACCTGAGCTAAATTATGGTCCTGCTCTGTGTTATGGAAGGTACATGTCCTGGATTGCCCAGGCGTGATCCCATAGTCCCTTTCCCCTGCTAGGGGGAGGAAGCAGAGTGCAGGGAGAAGACAAAAAGCTTGGAGACACCCACTTTGAGGGTCCAAGACTTGCCCAGACTTGTTCCTCCCAAATAAGGGAAAGCAAGCTCCTGACTTCACCTAATATGGTCAGATTTGGCAGAGTGCCATTGTGATTGGTGACTTTGTGTGGCCATGGCAGCCATTTACATTTGGGCAATCAATAAATAGGCTTCTGCCACATGCTTTGCTGCTTTCGCTTTTACTTTTGATTTGCTTGCTCTGCCCTGCCATGTGCTCTGCCTGCAATGACCTTCAAAACACCAACAGAACTCCCTTTGAGCTTTGGATACTGTCTGATACTACATTGTGAGTAAATATTTCAGAGCCTCTCTCTACGAAATTCTGTAACTAGATTCTGTTGTGCCTTTCTGCCTTAGCAGCAGAAAGGAGCCTCTCAAGTCCCCTGGTGGGCAAGAGGCATATTTGAAACTAAAAACCCCTTTCCGGTTTGAATGTTTGCATTTGCTACTTATTTCTTAAAGTGTTCTAGTTTTGCCTGGTCCCTGTGTGTATAAAGTATCTAAACCCTGCGTTTCAAACATTGTAAATACATTTTCTGGTGAGATTTAATGTTAATAAAACATTTTCTTAATTATTAACAATATTTGCCTGGATATAAAAATTAATATAGATTATTAATTTTGCGTAATTCGTGACAATCTGGCAGGGGGATTGGACTCAATCATCTCTTTAGGTCCCTTTCAGCCCCTAACATCCTGTGATCCTGTGAATACTAGGTGATAAAATTACCAAAACTGTGACTTTTTCACCAAAGACACAAATGTGAAATGTGCTCTTTCAGACAATGACCTTACTGCAGCTCCAGTAAAGTTTGCAGAAAATAACCAATACTATGAAAGGCTTGCAAAGAAAAATAATTTTAAATGTTCAAATACAATGTTGGGGTTTTTTTTGTAATCATAAAGCAAACATATTCCATTTCTCTCTGAAAACACTGTCCACTGCTACTACAGAGTAATTCAGACATTGCATGGTGATTGCATTGCTGCTGTTTTTCTTGCCCTTTCAACACAAGCTCCCCCAGCACACACGGATACAACTTACTGCCCTCATGAAACTTGCTTTTAGTACAAATCGAACCAGCTGTTAACTGAATAAGCTTCTCAGACAGAGTACTATAAACAACATTTAATAACCTTATGCTTTATGGGCTTGTTAATGTAAATGGAACTCTTGAAGCTTTCATAGTGCTGCAAAACGCAAAGCTGCAGATCATGCTGCACATAAACAGAGGCAAATGCCTCACATTTGTACATTCTGTCATGCTGTAGGTACTCAGCTTTGATCTGTTTTAACAGGAACCTCAGGATGTGCCAGTGCTGCTTGCAAGGGGCTTTTGCCCTGCAAACCAGAGGTGCAGCATCGCTCAGCTATTGGGAGCATATCACACTAAGGCCAAAGCACTAAGGAAGGCATTAGGAGAACTGAGTATGGTTTTTCATGGCTTCAGCAACGGTTTGCATTAGTCAGCAGTAGGGTGTCAGTGGCATCATTGGCATGACAGAGTGGCAGAGAGATTCACAGAATCATAGAATGGTTTAGGTTGGAAGAGACCTCAAAGATCATCCAGTCCCAACCCCTCGCCATAGGCAGGGACACCTCCCACTAGATCAGGTCTCTCAAGACCTCATCCAGCCTGGCCTTGAACACATCCAGGGAGGGAGCAGACACAACCTCCCTGGGCAACCTGTTCCAGTACCTCACCACCCTCACTGTGAAGAATTTCTTCCTAACATCCCGTTCAAATCTCCCCTCCGCCAGTTTGAACCCATTCCCCCCGGTCCTGTCATTACAAGACCTTGTGAACAGCCCCTCCCCAGCCCTCCTGTAGGCCCCCCTCAGATACTGGTAGGCTGCTATAAGGTCTCCTCGAAGCCTTCTCTTCTCCAGGCTGAAAAGCCCCAACTCTCTCAGCCTGTCCTCATAGCAGAGGTGCTCCAGCCCTCTGATCATCTTTGTGGCTCTCCTCTGGACTCCCTCCAACAGTTCCATGTCCTTCTTGTGCTGGGGGCTCCAGAACTGCACACAGTACTCCAGGTGGGGTCTGACAAGAGCAGAGTAAAGGGGGAGAATCACCTCCCTTGCCCTGCTGGTAATGCTTCCTTTGTCTCTGCCACCCTTACTATACTTGTAATATATGGGAATAGCACAGCATAATGTAGAATAGAACAGAATACAACCCAATATAATATGACACAATTACAATACAAGAAACACAGATGCAATACCAGAGCCAGGTAACATGCAAGGCCAGATTTATCTATAAGCACAGGGGATCCAGGTGCTTGCACTCACACAGGGAATAAGCAGCCCAGTGAGCTCACAGCAGCATTGTGGCTCCAACCAGACACTGGTAAAACCATACAGGGGCAGCTCAGCGATACTCTCCAGAGAGATGGGGCAAGATCTACTGATGTGCCCAGCACACACTATGCTGCTGTTGAAACAGAGGCAATACCCAGGCTGAAGTAATCTGGGTTTATCACTCGGCTCCTAACAGCAGGTGGTCTGAGCACTGTAATCATCCCCTCTGCTCTGCAGCTAGAGCACAGTCTGCTCACAACTGCTCAGCACTTTGATAAGAAATACGCTGGGAGGCATCTTGCAATAATGAGCAAGAAAAGACAAACAAGAAGTGATGGCAGGCAGATAAACATGGTGTGTCTGAAGACTGGGCAGACAGAGGGAACTCAGCCATTTTTGCAGAACGGCTGGTGGTAAAATCATATTGCTGCTTCTTTTTTTAGGGGGGTTGGGCATTTTTAATTTTAATTTTGCTTAACCCTCTGGAGAGAGTCCAGAGGAGGGCCACAGAGATGATCAGAGGGCTGGAGCACCTCTGCTATGAGGACAGGCTGAGAGAGTTGGGGCTTTTCAGCCTGGAGAAGAGAAGGCTTCGAGGAGACCTTATAGCAGCCTACCAGTATCTGAGGGGGGCCTACAGGAGGGCTGGGGAGGGACTGTTCACAAGGTCTTGTAATGACAGGACGAGGGGGAATGGGTTCAAATTGGTGGAGGGGAGATTTGAACGGGATGTTAGGAAGAAATTCTTCACAGTGAGGGTGGTGAGGCACTGGAACAGGTTGCCCAGGGAGGTTGTGTCTGCTCCCTCCCTGGATGTGTTCAAGGCCAGGCTGGATGAGGTCTTGAGAGACCTGATCTAGTGGGAGGTGTCCCTGCCTATGGCAGGGGGTTGGAACTGGATGATCTTTGAGGTCTCTTCCAACCTAAACCATTCTATGATTCTGTGATTCTATGATTATTAAGTGGCTCCCTGCCTACCTTCTGCCCAGCTGCTGGAAGGCATGCCCATCTTCACCAGGGGTCTTACACAGTGTGTCCAGCTGAGAAATGTTTGCAAGAAAGGATGATAAATCAGGCTGGTTCACAAAGTCAGTGCTTTCCTTTTTCCCTGTGATGCCCAGCACAACATCCCCAGCAGCACTTGTGACTCCCAGGTTGGAGGATGGTGCAGGTCCTCATCTAAGAGAGACTTTCTGTGCTTGGCTTTTGCCTAGAGTCCTTGTCCCAGTTTTCATCATGGTGCTGGGCTCCTCTTACTCTCACCACTATTCAATTTTGCTCTAGAGTGGCTGGAGAGCAGCCAGGCAGAGAGGGACCTGGGGGTACTGGGTGACAGCAACTGAACATGAGCCAGCAGTGTGCCCAGGTGGCCAAGCAGGCCAATGGCATCCTGGCATGTATCAGCAATAGTGTGGCCAGCAGGACCAGGGAGGTCATTCTGCCCCTGTACTCAGCACTGGTTAGGCCACACCTTGAGTACTGTGTCCAGTTCTGAGGCCTTCAATTTAAGAAAGATGTTGAGGTGCTTGAAGGTGTCCAGAGAAGAGCAACAAACCTGTGAGGAGCAGCTGAGGGAGCTGGGGTTGTTCAGCCTGGAAAAGAGGAGGTTCAGGGGAGACCTTATTGCTCTCTACAACTACCTGAAAGGAGGTTGTAGCCAGGTGGGGTTGTTCCCTTCTCACAGGCACACAGCAACAGAACAAGAGGACACAGTCTCCAGCTGCACCAGGGCAGGTTTAGGCTGGATGTTAGGAAGAAGTTCTTCACAGAAAGAGTGATTGGTATTGGAATGGGCTGCCCGGGGAGGCAGCGGAGACACCATCCCTGGAGGTGTTTAAGAGGAGGCTGGATGGGGCACTTAGTGACATGGTTTAGTTAATTAGAAGGGTTAAGTGATAGTTTGTACTTGATGATCTTAGAGGTCCTTTCCAACCTGGTTAATTTTGTGATTCTGTGATTGAAAATTAGGACCTATCCTTGTAGTTCAGTCCCAGCCTGCCCCACCTCTCATTTCTGCTTCTTGACACAGACAGCAGGTGCAGCCCACCACGGCCAAGCTTGTAAGTGGTGCCTGAAGCCAGCAAAACCTCAGGAGGCAAAGCTGAGACCTCTTTAGAGAAGCACCTCTCATGGCACTCCTGAGCTAAAAATGGAAAGGTAGGCCCCAGCAGGGGGAAGGGAGATGGGGGATGGGGCAGGACCACTCCTCCCTCCCAGTGTAGGAGGATAAGTATGTCAAGAGAAGGAGGAAAGCACTTAAACTGGTGGGAAAATAGCTGCACTGGCTGGTGGTAGGGTCAGGATGGAAGTCATGCCTCTCTCCAGCCCTTCCTATGATTCCCTCCAAGTCCTGCTCTGCAAGAGTTGCTGCTCTGCCTGCTCTTGTTATTGCTTCTGCTCTGCAAAGTCTCACAGCATTTCTGTATCTCCACAAAGTTTGCTTGCAAATATATTATCTTTATGTCTTTGGGGTGTTATGCTTGTTATTTGTTTGGGTTGCTTTGCTTTGATTTGTTTGGGGTTTTTTTTTCAGGAATTAATCCTCCCCAAAGGTGTTGTACCTGATTTGTTCCTCTCCCTTGTTTCAGCCATGCAGCTGATGTGCTATCAAGCAACGTGCCACACTTCAAACCCGTTTTGTTTTCTCCCTCCCTTCTGTCATCCTTCCTCCTTTCCCCATGCATAAACACCACCCATACTCCTGTGTTTGTACATCTGGTTTATTTCATTTATCCATGGCACAGTTTATTATCAGTTTCATTCATTAAGCACCAGTGAGCTTTAACACCTCCGCATGAACGTTCCCCTGGGATAAACCCTCTGCAGCTGAGCCTGAGAGATCTTTGGTGCTTCTTAAATTTAAAAAGCTACATCTAGAGAACAGCCTAATTATAGCATAATGCTGGCAGTAAAGCAGATACATAAAAAGATGGGAAAATTCCATTTATTTGTAACTACTTGTTCTCTTTGTGATCTCAGTGCAGATGGAAGAGATTGGTTAGTATTCAGTGCCAAAAGCTGACAGCCCTGGAATAGAAAAATCTGCTTTATGTGCCCAGAACCACACCACATTAAATAAAATAATGGGGACAAGCAAGGTGCTTTGTGAGCAGCACAGCAAATATAGCTTGGCTTGGATTTGTGCTGTATGTTTCCAGGCTTCACTGCCCACTACCTTCCTCGCATTTTCAACTCATCAACCTTTCACAGTCTATTCATTTAGCTTTCCCTTCCCAAATCCAAAACTCCTTCAGAATACTCATGTTTCCTTTCCCTGACCCCAGCAAAACAGGAGAGAGGCAGCATGTTACACCAGTGCAAAGCACATATACCTGCTGATAGCTGGCTGGTGCCCATGGACCAGCTAGCTGGCAAGCTGAAAAACTATTTCCATTATCTTTCCCCTTTGTAGGGATTCTAATTTGGCATGTCTTTCTACTCTGATGCCATCAGCATTCATGAATTGTAGGAACTTCACGTCTTTGAGACCTCTGTCTCTGGTCATATCTGAAGTGAGCTGAAGGGTCTCCAAAATTTTCAAGGAAGAAAGTGTCAGAGAGATGTATGGAATCCTAAACTTCTTTTAGCCTGGCTAACAACCGTGATCTGTAGCAACATATTTTTTTTCATAGGTCCATGGTAACATAAGCTTTACTCTTAGTGCTTCAGTAAATGCAGGATCATTCCTAAACGACAGTGAGTCCTACATGATTTGCTCTAAAACTTTTTGGAGAAGAGTGAGGGAATTCAAACTGAAATACAGGCTTACTGGCTGCTCCCTACCCCTATAACACACATTTGTGCAGGTACTGGCCCCCTCAGCCATAACTAGAGATAGTGCTGGTAATGAGTCAGAGTCTTCAGCCACCCAGCTTCACAGATGGGTGTTTTGACCTTGAAAATTCACCTCAGTTTACATGAATACATTAAATTATGACTGAAGGTGGCTAAAGGGCAGATGTCTGCCTCAGAGAACGAGGCCTTCAGCAACTGAGTGTCACAGGAACCAGACCAAGCATGAAGCACTACAGCTCACTGCCCAGGGCAATAAGCTCAGAGCTGGCCTCCTAACCTCTGACCAACCCCTACTTTGAAGAAGAAAAAAAAATAAATTGAGAAATTTAGCTTGCACTTTGAGGCTCTCTTCCCATGGGGATTGGCTGAAAATCAGTCAAAGGTTCAGAAGCTTTTGGAGACAGGACGTCTCACAGAGCACAGTTTAAGCTTTATTACCGTTGGAAAGCAGACAGGAAAAAAAAACCTTCCAGGCTTTGTCTTGGATTTGCAAGGTGCAAGTCTGCATGAAGCTCCTGGTCTCCCCAGGAAAAGCAGAGTGACAGAGCTCTGGTCCAGGGCCAGATCATGGGTACCTTGGCATTTCCAGCTCATACACATGCAGCTAGTGTCTTTCTTAGGAAAAATTATTCTTGTTTAAGCTGTGACAAATAAATTAAAACCGAATAAACCAAACTCTTCCTGTGCTTTTCCTCTGAAGAGTACCAAATAAACCCATCTTCTACACATATTCACTCTATCCATTCCTGAGTTGAGTTTTCATTGTTGCTCACTTCATTTTTCAATTGCAGTTCACAACGAAGAAAAGGCATTTTTCTTCCAAGGCTGTGTGTGCCTCACTGCCAGGCCAGAGCTCTTAATCTCACCACCAGCCCTGGCTTGTGAACTATCCACACCCTTCATATACTCAAGCAGCTGCCACACTGCATGCTGAGGCCATGGAGGGACAAGTTCTAACAAGCTGATAACCAAGCACAGGTGTGACACCAGATGACTTTCACACAGAGCTTTATCCAGTGAGGAAAGCTCAGCTGACTTCAGTGATAGGCTTGCTCCTTTAAAGCCCTTGTGGTAAGCCTCTGTGTCTTTTCTCAGACCTGTTTTTTGGCTTGTCTTTCAAAATGAGAATTTTTTTGAGTGATACCAGAGCTCAAGGCTACTGAAGTGTGAATGCTGAAACGGGCCCTGTTGAATCCCACTCTTAGAGAGTTGTAACTCCCATCTTACTGCCCATCTCTCTTTCCAGAGTGAAGCTACAGCTCTCTTCCCATCCTGCCATCATCTGCCTCTCCAGAACCTTGCTGCCACCCAAGTACAGCCAGCTGATGGATTCCCAAACCTACCAGGTAACTGTATCACACCTCAGGGTCACAGGAATAATCATGCAATGTGAATATGAATGGGTAGGGGAAAGGACATTCTGATGACAAAAAAGGGTGACCCTTTCACTCCAGAAAAACAGTATCAGCTTCTTGCACAGCACACTAAATTAATATACTAGTTTCTATTGAGTTTCCAGGGCCTTGACTCAGGGTAGCTGAGTCATAACATTTTCAGCCAGCTCCGGGACATCTTCTGAGCAGTGGCAACCTTGTCAGACTGATGTAAGTTCTAAACAAATGAACTTGTCAGTCTGTGTTCACCACACCAGCATCCTACTCTGACCTATCTCTGTATTTCATCCACCACTGACTATATGGAGATCCACTGAGATAGGGAAAGACAGATCTACCTCTAGAAACACTTTCCCTCTTCTAGTTTGTTCTTCCAGCAAGGACAACTTGGAGAATTACTCCTTTTCTCTGTAAGTGGACATATTAACAGTGCTGTAGAAAGAATGTATAAAAATCATGTGGGAAGTAAATGAGTAAGCATTTATTGCAGATTTTTTTTATCTACAGTCATACCTTCAGGTTGATGGAAGGTGTTGCTCATCCTGTGTTTACAGAGCTTTCAGACCTTGTGGAAGAGCTGGGTACAGCCACTCCCCATTTGTCTAGAACAAATTTGTCTCTTACTGCGTAGGCATTTAGCTGCACTTTGAGACTTACTAGTGCTGAGCACCTGCTGAAGTTTTATGTACTTAGAATTCGTTTTGGAGGGACTTAAGACTCTGATCAGCTATCGTGATTGACCTCAGCTAACTTCAGCAGGGCTCTCCTACTGGTGCCACTTGAGAGTCTCTCTTTAAAATATTTTGGATTTTATTTTGTCTCTTTCCCAAGTATGTTGGTGAGAAATGTTTTCAAAGATTCTTTATTTTTTTTTGTGTGGACTTTCCCTGTTCATTTATTCCAGTGACATGAATTTGCCCCGATTGCTTTATTGTCTGAACATGACTTTTCTATAGTGCCTTCTCACTTTCTTTAGCCATGTTATTGACAGTGGGTAATATAACATGAAAGGAGTGTGGATGGGCTTTTACAAAGAAATCAGCTAAATAGCTATTAGAGGATTAAAAGCAATCTCGTGGCCAGGATTACACATCTGTAAAATGCTGATAATATAAAGGAGCAAATGGATTTGTAATTTAATGAGAGCAGAGGGAAGACTTTAGATGTGTGGGTTTTTTCACAGTTGATAGAAAGATTAAAGTGTCTGCATTTAGTGTGTCAGAATTTGACAAAACTTTAGCATGCCTACAGATATCAGTGTTCACCTTTCTTGTAAATAGTACTTGCATCACATGGAGAGAATTCTTCTGGTCAACATTTTTTATTAAAACTTTAATTCTCATGGTGACAAGTTGGGATCATTGTCTCCTTTCCATCTGACAGTGCCACACTTCAGGAGCTTTGAAGAAAACTTTTGTCTAGACAGAAACAGCTTAAGAAAGCTTTTGAAATTTAGCATTCGCATTAAACCTTTCCTGATGCCTGTAGGAAGCACTGATCCATATTTTGGAAATCTTGAGCTATTTTCTACTTCATTGTGCTAAAAGTATGCAAGAGGTTTGCATGACAATAGGAACTGTGAGAACTAAAAAATGTCCAACTTTCCTAAGAAGAGTGGTTCAACTACTGACAGATTTGTCCCACACAAAGAATTTCTTTTTATTCCAGAAAATAATTTTATTTTAAAATTAAAATATGCTGCATGTGACATTCTGGTTTTGTATCTTCAACATTGAAGTTGGGTTTGGAAGCATTTTAAGGCCACCTCCAAAGCTGTTCAAGATGTATAATACAAAAGAAAGGTAGCTATAGCTTTACTAAAATGTAGACTTTTAACCAGTCTCCTTGATGTGAGATCCAGAAGCCTTTTCCAGAATATTATTTCACAAAATTGATGTTAGTTTCTGATTGTGGAGTATTAAGTATGTGCAAAAACCAAACCAACCTCATCTAGACATGCAGCAGGTCAGCCTGCATCTCACATGGGAAGAGACATCCTACAGTGGCAACGGCCAAGCACAGGCCCAGGTTGTGATGCTTTCCACTCAGACTCCTGTTGAGGAACATCTCATGTGAGACAAAGATGAAACAGAGCAGAGCCACAGCCTTTCCCACTTCTCCAGCCAGCCTGACTAGCTGATCATGGAGAAGGTGGTAGCTGCATCATCTCTCTAGGATTTGGAACTCAGAGGGGTTATGACTCCTGAATATATCTCTGTATAAGTCAAGCCTCTGTGATAACTGCTTGAGAGAAACATTTATTTGGGGTGGTATCTGATGTGCCCAGCCCAGGAAGTAATGGTCATTCTGGTAGTTTTTATTTCTAGTTGCTCAGTTTGATATGGCTATTTATTGTTATTATATGTATACACACTGCTTCTCATTCTCAGTGTACTTTACAAACAACTCTATGTTTCACAGAATCCATCTCATCTACTCCGAGGATGTGTATGTTTTTCATAGATAACAGAGATTTGATCTCTGCTTTGAAGGGGAAGTACAGTTCAGGTTTACTGACAGTTACCAGCAGCACTACCATATGTCCAGAAATCTCAAAAAACTGAGGCAGAGAGAGAGAAAAGAAAGAGAGGCTGAATCTCTTTTCAGACACTACAAAGGAAAGGGGAAAAAAACCCCAAACAAAACCCAAAAAACCCCAAACAAAACATTCAAAATAATGGATTCTAATCAGACATTCAGATCTCTGCCTTGCTCTCCTCCCCTTTCTTTGGTAACAAATGCAATCACATACTGAGAAATGAGAGCTTTGCCTCTGGATCTGAACTGTCCAGGTAACTAGACCTCTACTCTTTGCCTTTGGGATGTAGACCCTGCAAAAGTAACAGCCCCCAGGAAAACAAAACAGTTAGTAGAAAAGGAAGCAGGCCACCACAAAAAGAACAAAGAATGAAGCCTGAGACTGCCACGGACACAATAGCTAAAAGTGTACAAACGTTCAGAGGAGTCTGCTAGAAATCAGCCGAGTATTTCTACATCCAGCAATTTTGACTAGACTCCCACAGCACAAAGCTGCTCCTTATCCAGACTTAAAGATCTAGATTAAAAATGTAGTTTCACAGATAAAAGTTCATATTTACTTTCTAGCAATTTTCTTAATTCTTTCCTGCAAGCACTGCTGTCTCATTTGTTATCAACTGAAAGTGAAAAAAAACTCAGAGCCAGGATTAATTTGTTATTTTATTTAAATGAAATTTATGGGCACATTTTGAGGTATTTGATCAGCATTTGTTCTTATTTAGACACAAGTATTTTTTCAGGTGTTCAGTCAGCATGATATGAAGGAAAGGCAGAAAGATACAAAACCATTTCATCAACATGAAGCCAAAAAATCCAGGGTTTGAAAGGTTTATGAGAAGCATATGGGTAAAAAAAGGAGTTCACCCCCATATTCGGAATGGGGTTTAAGCACCCAGCTAAATGTTATTGACATCTGGCCTTGGAGAAAGGAAGATTTTCAAGCAATTTGAAGATGAAATTTCATTTTAAGTAGACATAGTCTAAATTAAATTACTCTGTAGATTTTGATATATTAATTTTAAACAGTGCATTCTTTGAAAGAGTAATACAATAGTCTTAACAAAAGGACAAATACATTTTCATGCAGGTGTAAACCCATATATTCAATGATTCAGTGTTACCCTCTTTGTACACTCCATTATCTAACCACTACAGGAATGTATTTCTAAGCATATAATCTTTGACCTGCCAAATATTTATATGTTTTTTCCCCATAAACTCTGTTTTCAGAAAAGGAAAAAGGCTGGCAATTTTTTTTTTTTTTTTCTTTTCAGTATCATGAGTGGAGATTTGCTTCTGAAGGTGCAGTTTTACAGAACTGTTTCAGTCTTCCTGGCAATGACTAGAATGAAACTGTCGGATTTTCTTTTCCTAAAAATTACCTTTGAAAAATAAGCAAACAGCCAGTGTCTAAGATGTGAATATTTTTTTTCTTTCCATTTAGAAGAAATAATTGTCAAATATAGCAATATTTATAATTTTTAAAATTGTCTTTTCACAAATGCAAGTATTTCTAAAAACTTTAGGGAAAGACATTTTAGCTAAATCTTACCTTTCCTAGTCCAAGTGTTTGCAATTCAGTGCACCTCAGGTTAGCAGTCAAGAAAAAAGGAAAACAACAGACAATAAAACTTACAGGAGGAAGAAGGAGAAAGGAATTTCCCAAAATGGAAGCATCTGATTTTGATGTCTCAAGTGAAAGGCAGCAGAAAATAGACAAACAGAATAAAAGCTGAATGAAAAGTAGAACGTAAATGTTGCTTCAGTTTTAACAATCCAAAGGAAGTGCAGCAACACAGCTGAAGTAACCTGAGACAGATCTGTTTGCTTACAAATCATCTTTAGGTTTTGTACAGACAATATTCGAAGTCCTTTGAAGAGTGAAAAGAAATTATCCCCCCCTCTCCCCCTGCTCCTAGCTCTTTCCTTTTCCTGGTATTCATTTTCATCTGTAGAAATCCCCCCTCCCTCCCCCCCGGAGTTTTGGATTTGGTTTTCAGCTGCACTTGAAGCTTTCTGCCTCCAGAGAGGTCATTACCTAGCTGCCCATCTCCTCAAATTCACTGTATGGGGATGAAGCTGAAGAGGTTTTAGACTCTCCATCACTGTTGCACTCCCGCAGGGGATCAGGACTGCAGGTTTCCGGGACTTCCTTGGCAGAGACTGTTTCCTTGCTGCTAGACCCTAAGGGATGGCAGTCCAGCAAGCTCTGCAGGTGTTTGATGTAGCTTATTGCAGCTCTCAGGGTCTCCACTTTGCTGAGGCGCTTGTCAGCAAATTCCTTGGGCAGGTGCTCTCTCAGGCGTGTGTAGCCCTCGTTCACACAGCGCACTCGCTGCCTTTCCCTCTCGTTCCTCTTTCGAATGAAGGCAGGCTCAAAGGAACAGTCATAGACGCCCACATAGCCAGGGAACGGGATGTAGGAGATGCGACCTGTACGCCCACTGTAGGCTTGCTCCCAGTAAGAAGGGTCCAGATGGAAGGGAACCCCAAACGTGTCTCTCAGGGGGACCCCGTGGGGATGCATGTAGTTGTTCGCCAGGGATATAGCTCCTGGAAATGCAATCCTGTTCAGTAGTCCATCATCATCTTTATTGTTCTCCATGCTTCTCCTTTTTCTCACGGGTGGAATATCAGTTCCTGAATTTGGATTCCAAATCTTGTATCAGTCAAAGCAAGGAGGAAACATTTGCTATAGCTGCTCTGCCCCGCAGGCTGCAATTTCCTCCTGTGGCGTATAAAAATTCAGATCTCAAAGCACTGCTAATGACTTATGAGGTCCACTCTGTGCTTAGAAATCAGCTCTAAGCCTTGTTGTTTTTATAGATGTAGGATGTCAGCTAATTTACAGACAGGTTTTGAGGACCATCACTCCACACTTTAAACCCTTCTTTTCCTCTGATCTTCATATTTCAAAAGATAATAAGAGGGTTCTCGTGTATTCCTTTCCTCCCTGCTTGAAATTATGACCATAAGAGTTAATGCCAAACATAAATAATCTTCCAGGCTCTAAACACTTCTCATGTATTGTAATCCACGATATCGTTTGATATAATTGTCTCCAAAAGATGGGTAATTTGCAAAGTTTACAGGGATCTTCAAAGTTTTGGCAGAACTCCTCCCTTTCAGGAACCAAGGATCTTCTGTCATCTGAAAACTACCCAAAGGCTTTTCACAATGAAACCCAAAAAAACAACTGCAAGCTTTGTTGTTTCGGCTGCTCTGGTCTAACTGAAACGGCTCACAAGCAGTTTGCAAAACTTATATGGCACGTCTGTAGCTTTCTGGGGAAGCCGAGAAATCTTCAAAGCAAAGAGTGCTCTCTTGTGGTTGCGAGTCATGTCAGATCAAGAACGCATACGTGCAAGCATGAGAAGGAAACGGCTTTCTTTGCCTGAAGAGAGGCTTTTACAAGAAGTGTGAGTTTCACGAACTGAACATGAACATTTTGTAAAAATCTTCAACATTCTGCACGTTTCTGCTCACTGCAGGAACCTTCTAGTTAGCTTCATGAGCACCTGCCTCAGACAAACAAACAGACAAGCGAGATGCCCTGGCTGACCCCTGTGTAGCTGTTACTAGATCTTTACATAGATATTGGCTTACCTGATGGACCCCACACACTGCCTTAATTGGGAAGCTGAAAATCCCTCTTGACTGTGCCGAATTTGTACTGCATCCTCCAGTTTGCCTGCAGCTTGAGAAGAAGTCGGCAAAAGACAAGGACAGTAAAAAAGGCATAATGTTCTCCTCCATGCCCTTCCTCTAAGATATCTTACGTTAGGATCATCTTCTGCAGCAAGTGAAGGATCTTTGACTTTTCCCACGTTGTTGTTCAAGAGCAACATAGTTGTTTGGGTTTGGGGTTTTTTTTTTTTGTTTTGTTTTCTTTCCATAAGCACATCTTCATGATTAACTGAATTTCTTTTCTTTTTCTAGCAGTTTGGGGAGTTGAACATTTTGGTAAGGCATAGCTGTGGGGAGGGACAGACGTGAAAAGGTACAGCTATGTAGGCTCTGTTAAAACTGTTCTTTTGCTCAAAGTGAAAGTTTCCACCCTGCTCAGTCTTTCATGCCAAACTGCCTTAGAAGCACGAGTAACTGAAACAACATCCTCCACTCCGAGAAGCACATCTGTCTCTGCTGAGTCAGAAACCAGCAGCAATGATGTCAGTGTGCATTTTCAAGTCAGCCTTTGTATCTTTGCTGGCCTATTCTGTAGCTTCAAAAAACAACGGTAATCTTCAAAGTATGATGAACATACAGGCAGAACGTTCCAGACAGACATGGGTCAGAACAATCCTGGACTCTAATCTATGCCAGGGACAGGATCAGCACCAAAACAGCTCAAAAGACAGGGCAATTATCCGTCTACTTTTGCCTATGTCATTAACATTAGGTAGCAAGAACTGATGTTTAAAGCAGAAAGGTTTGTAGCATTACCTAGGAGTTAGCTAACAGATTTCATGAAGGGTTGCAATCTCTTTCAGTCACAATTGAATGTATTTCTAAATTGTGTGCCACAGATCAGATGGAAGGTATGGGTGTGAGGCAAGAATCACTGGGGAACATCCTAGTTGTGTAGGACTTGTTTCAGATTAAATAATCAAGAGACTTTCAGCCTTTTAACAAATCTTTGGAGGGGGTTGAACATTATGTGCTTTTCAGTGTCACTTCTATATAAACCACTGTCCAGTAGAAATGGTTTTGAAATGAATGCTTAAATTAAAATAACTCATTCGCTGTACCACAAAGGTACATTTTCTTAAAGAGTTGGCATTTAAACAAATACTTGAAGAAGGAGAAGGACATTTGATTTGTGTCATCGTTAGGTTTAAAGCCCTGCTCTCAGGCAGCATCCCTTAAAGGAAATGGAAGCTTGCCTCCTGGGGGGCCCTCTCAGGTGCCAGAATGCTTCACAGCTCTCCATGGCCTTGCCAGAAGCCTAGCCATGTTCAAAAGGCAGGGTTACATTTCAGTTCTGTCAAGCAAATGCACTATTCCCTGCTGCCAGACCTCTTTTTTTAATGTTTACTGTAAATGCAGGTCACTAGCACTTCCCAGAGTGTCAGAACTGCACCTGCGCTAAGCAGGCATCTGCTCTTCCTACAGAAAAAAATCCTTTAGAGATATAAACAAAAATGGCAGGTAAATATCTTTTGTTAATTCAAATGGTTGAAACTCGTCTCCTACCAAATGGACTCTGCAGTCAGAATTTGTTTGTGTGCAAGAGAAATAAGAAAATAATGTCACAGGCTTTCACTGAACAACACATCTTGTTGACAGTCTAATGTCATTTGCTCTGAAAGGGATTTGCCCCAGGGCAGGGAGCCAGCACAAGGCCAATACACCTTACATCCCACTGAACACCCTCACTTGAGAGCATGACCAGGCTTAAAGCAAGGTATTTATTCCCACAGAGACTTCTGCACAAAGCAGACCCTTTTTAACATGTCTGTACATGCACACTCAGTGAAAGTAGCAGGACTGGCACACCAATGGGAAAGGCTAACACATTCTTTTTGGTGTTAAGAGTACATGGATAATGTTACTCTTCTAAGACAAGTGTTTGATTTTCTTTCTTACACTGTTTCTCCAATTAGCTCTTCTTTTGCACCTTTGCCTGAATGACACTTGGACTCCAGAATGCAGCATCCTCCATGCTGGTATAAAGCAACGTGGTCTGGTTTGCTTTCCAGGGGATAAAAATCAGGTGTTATTGAGTGCTCTACAATGGCAGAAGTGGTACTGTTTCTATTTATATTCTGTGTTTTGCTTTGGTTTGTTTGGATAGGTTTGGGCTGGTTCTATTGTTTTTAAATACAAAGTTTAAATGGGGACACTGAAAGATTTTCCTAGGTTAAAGCACTGGCTGTACAGGAGAGCCCAGAGAGTGATGGTTAATGGAGTTACATCCATTTTGCAGCCAGTCACTTGTGATGCTCCTCAGAGATCTGTGTTAGGACTTCTTTTTAACATCTTGATTCACAACCTTGATTCAGGCATAGAGATTCTTCAGAGGGACTTGGATAGGCTAGACCAATGGGCCAACATTAATGGGATGAGATTCAACAGGCTCTGCACTTGGGTCACAACTCCAAGCAATGCTACAGCCTTGGGACAGTGTGGCTGGAGAGCTGCCTGGCAGAAAGGGATCTGGGGGTTCTAACAGAGGCAGCTGAATATGAGCCAGCAGTGTGCCAGGCGGCCAAGAAGGGCAATGGCATCCTGGCTTGTATGAAAATTGCTGTCCAGCAGGAGTAGGGAGGTGATTGTCCCCTTGGACTCAGCTTTGGTGAGGCCACACCTTGAGTATTTTGCTCAATTTTGGGTACTGCAATACAAGAGAGATGTGGAGGTAGTGGGTCCAGAGGAGGGCAACAATGCTGGCGAAGGGCCTGGAGAATAAATCTTATGAGGAGTGACTGAGGGAGCAGGGGCTGTTTAGTCTGAAAAAGAGGAGGCTGAGGAGAGACCTCATTGCTGTCTACAACTATCTGAAAGGACATTGTGGAGAGGCTGGTGCTGGGCTCTTCTCACAGGCAACGGCCTCAAGCTGAGACTGCATAGGTTTAGATTAGATATTAGGAAATAGTTTTTCACAGGGAGAATGGTCAGGCACTAGAATGAGCTGCCCAGGGAGGTGGTTGAGTTACTGACCCTGAATCTGCTTAAGGGTCACTTGGATGTGGTGCTTAATGATATGGTTTAAGGTGAATCTTGTAGAGTAGGGTTCTAGGTTGGACTTGGTGATCCTGAGGGACTTTTCCAACCTGGATGTTTTTGTTATTCTGTGTGATTCCTTACATACTGCACTGACCATAGCATTCAAACAAATTCCCTTCACAGAATCACAGAATTAACAGACCTCTAAGATGGAGTCCAACCTACCTAACCCTTCTAATTAACTAAACCATGTCACTAAGTGCCTCATCCAGCCTTCTCTTAAACACCTCCAGGAATGGTGACTCCACCACCTCCCCAGGCAGCCTATTCCAATGCCAATCACTCTTTCTGTGAAGAACTTCTTCCTAACATTCAGCCTAAACCTGCCCTGGCAGGTTGGAGACTGTGGACTCTTGTTCTGTCACTGGGTGCCTGGGGCAAGAGACCAAACCCCACCTGGCTACAACCTCCTTTCAGGTATTTGCAAAGATCAATAAGGGCCTCCCCTGAGCCTCCTCTTCTCCAGGCTGAACACCCCCAGCTCCCTCAGCCACTCCTTGCAGGGCTGTGCTCCAGCCCCCCCACCAGCCTTGGAGCCCTTCTCTGGACACCTGCAAGCACATCAGCATCTTCCTTAAATTGAGTGGCCCAGAACTGGACACAGTACTCAAGGTGTGGCCTAACCAGTGCTGAGTACAGGGGCAGAATGACCTCCCTGGTCCTGCTGGCCACACTATTGCTGATACAGGCCAGGATGCCATTGGTCTGGAATTTCCTGGGTCCTCCTTCTGACCCTTCTTGCAGATGGGCACCACGTTGGCCAGCTTCCACTCTTCAGGGATCTCTCCAGTAAACCATAACTGTTGATAGATGATGGAGAGCAGCTTGGTGAGCTCATCTGCCAGCTCTCTCATCACCCTAGGATGGATCTCATGTGGTCCCATAAAATTGTGATGATCCAAGAGGCTCAACAAGTCCCTAATTGCTTCCTCCTGGATTACAGGGGGGCTGTTCTGCTCCCTGACCCCACCTACCAGTCAGGAGGCCAGCTGTCCTGAGAACAACCTACCTTATTTTCTACTTCTTTATATCTCACTATATGCACTTAATTACCGAGCCAAAATGAACAAAAAATACTTCCAACACACCTAAAAAGGCATCTTCTTCCAGATATAACTTAGTTGTGGTTTTACTGTATATATCCTAATACAGTACCTGCAAGAACTTAACCATTTTATAAAAGAACCTTCGACTCACTCACACTTCCACGAGAATCATGAATGACACTATTGACATTACAGTGATTACTTTGAATCACTTGAAGGAACAGATTGTCCTTGGCACTATGCCCCTTCGCATCTGACAAGAAACTGATCAGTGGAAATATGGCAGCAGAAACACAGGAAGCAGCAGAACATGTGCGAGTACATCTAATTCCCAAGAGATGATGTCTCAACTATTTTACCTGTCAACACATTACTGAGAAGGAAGAAAAGGAAAATACATCAGGAGTTTAAAAAGAGACCCTCACAACTTTGTGGTTTTGTTACATTTTATTGTAATTATAATAACTTCTAGCATTTATTATGCATATTTTAGTTTGTCTGAGCTGCTGTACCTTATTAACAGATAAAACAGTGAAACAGATCCTCTTGTCAACTGCATATAGCAGAATTATAGTTAATAACTGCAATTTAAGATGAGATCTAGAAAGACAAGATTGAATAGTTTTTCATCTCTCTAAACCTGTTTAAGCATGGGACATCTCTTTCTAGTTCTGTAGCTACAAGTGTGAGCTGCACCTCAACTACCCAGGTTTCATACTGTGATTCTCACCAAAATACAAGCCTGCAAACTGCTGACAGGCCAATAAAAGGTAATGAGAAATTTAGATATTTTATATTAAAATGGTTGGCTTTATCCATTGTTTTCTCTGTAATCTCCATTCAGTGTAGTTCTGCTCAATCTCAGAAGGAACCCAAAGGCATGTCTGCAATAACAGAAGAGAACCAATCATATTGAGAAGTGTTCATGGTCCATAAGGGACTTCTACTCACACAATAGGGGAGGACTGAAGAAATGTGCTTACTGTATTTCTTTCCTCCATGGTTTCACAAGTCTCCCTTATCTTGCAGTACGTCTCCAGGATCTGAAGATGACTTGAAAAATAGCTCTGCAATTTGCTCCTCACACAGCAAGTACTGCTATAAATGTCAATAAACTAAGCTTTCAGGGGACATAGTGCAGTTGTCTTATCAAAACACTTCACATATAATAGAAGTGTTTGATATATAAAAAAAAATCTTCCCTCACAGAAGAAACAGTTCTCCAGTGTGTTTTATCACAATACTTTGGGTGTGTGGAGTACATCTCTGTAGACATAGATTAATTTCTCATTCAGTGGCACTTCATATTATCACTGGCTTCCTTTGATACTTGTGCTTTAAACTGGTAGTTAAGATATCACTCGTTCAAGGGAGTAATGTGACTACAAAAAAAGCTGGAATCTCAGAGGACTCATGTTTGACAGTAGGAAAAAACACTCTTATCAGTGTATGACTACATCCAATCTGGCTCACAGGTTCAAAGTATTACTTTCAGCTCAGATTGTTGAAATATAGTGTGAGGATTTCAGTGCCAGGGCAGTTCTGCGGTAGAATTACGCTATCACAATTGGCATTAAGACAAGATGTGTGCTCAGTGTAACGCAGCATTTTGGGACAGAACTGGGATGTAGAGTATAACTGCAAAGTTGTAAGGATGGCAACTGAAACTGGAGGGTCTTAAGCCATCTCCTATGCATTAGGGAATGCAGAGAGACTCTGGGGCTTGCAATCGTTCACTGGAGTTGGTAAGAAAGATATGAAGTACTAGCACCAACCATGTGAATGCATGGTACTACACACATAAAAATGAAACAGAACCATGTGAATACACAACACTACACACATGAAAAAGAATCACAGATAAACCCCTCTGTGCAAGCTTAGCACTCCCTGAAAACCTGTGGACATGATGAGTTCTTTCTTGACTTAATTATGCCTGTAGGCCAATTCAGATACACTCAGACATGGTTAGAGTACGGATTATCTGGCTTAGTGGAGGAGAGGTTGTGGAATATGTGATAAACTTAATGAGGTCATTCTTTTGGTCACAAATGACAGGGACCTGGATTTATTTTGCCTAAATGTAGTCCTTTAGAAGTTCTATATTTAGACTAAACTAATTATGTGGGTCCCAGTTACAGGCCACAGACACAGATAAACAGCTCCAAATGGAATACTTACACTCAGGCACCCATCTCAGGATAGGATGAAGCAGTCTCTGCCACAGCCTATTTCTCTTTCAGCTACAGAGTGAACCTGAAGAACTAGCATTCTGTCTAGCTTTCTGATAGCTAAAGCCAAATGAGGAGAGCATGTTTCCATACCTAGAACTGATGGGTTTGTACTGAATGGGAAATGATCCTTCCAAATCCTTCATTTAGGTTCTTTAGATCAAAAGGGCAGAAATACACCATTAAGCTTCCTCCTGTGCAGGCACCCTATCAAGGGATGTCTCTTTTAATGAAGCATTATTTAAGTGTCAGGCATGATGAAGTTACAGAAGCACATTACAGTATTTCAAGAAACAGCTGTTCACCTCAGCACTTAAGGAACTTGTAGATTGATTTGAGCAGCTAATGTGATGAATATCCACGTCACAGGCAAAAGCAAGCTACAAAACTACTTGCACACATCACGGGATTTCTTTCTGAGCACACACGGCCCGATGCTACTGGAGGTCACGAAACACAACCCTCTTAAGGGCAGCAGATACAAGGGTGTAATGAAAAGGCAGTGAGATAGTTGAGCTTATCACATGGAAAACCTTAGCAAGCATCGCTCCCTCCTGGAAGAGGCAGCATGTGAACCATAGACAAGAGTTTTTGGTCAGGCGACCAAGCCAGGACTGCCGCCTTAGGGCTGGAGTGCCAACGGAGCTCCCAAGCCCGCTCTCCTACCCCAGCAACACCAACGGTGCTGGAAATAAGGCGGGGAGGTGGCAGTGAAAACGCGCGAAATGCTGCCGAGGTTCTCCCAAGGTGGGCCGGCCCTGGCCTCCAGCACGATGGCTGGTGCCGAGCCCCGCAGTGGCTGCCCGAAAGGTTTGGCTGCGGCGGGCAGGTGGCTGCCAGGAAGTCAGAGACGGCTTGGCCTGACATGGAGCCGGGAAGGGTCCATTAGACGGCCCAGGCGGGTCCCTCCGCGCCAGCATGGCCTGCCTCGGCACTCGGGGCAGGGCGCGACACAGACCCAGCCGGCGGCGGCAGCAGGCGGGAAAGTGGCCAAGCCTCGGGGCGGTGGCGCCGTTTCCTGGATGTGGCGCACGGCGGCGGAAGCGGCCCCCGTCCCCCTCCTGCCACCGCTGCCGCCATCACCGCCACCTCCTCCCTCTCCCGCCTCCTCCTCCGCCCTNAGAGGCAGCGGCGAGCCAGCGCTGAGGGCCCTGATGCGGCTGCGGCCCCGAACCGCTCCGCCGCCGGCAGAGGCCCCGCCCCGGCGCCGGGCCCATGCACCCCAGGTGAGCGCCCTCGCGTCCGCCGGGGCCGGGAGACCTGGGAGGCGGGGAGAGCTGCGGCCAGGCGGAGCCAGGGACGGGCATCTCGGGCCTTGCGACGGCGGCGCCAACCTCGGCCGAGTGGACAAGGGGGGAGCAGGGGACGGGGTCCGTAAAGCCTTCAGCGGCTCCTGCAGGCCCCGAGGCTTGGCCCCAGTGCTTCGCTACCCCTTGGTCCCGGAGCAGGGCTGGTGGATCATTCCTCCGGTTACCGTCACTCTCGACAGCGGTTCGGACCGGGCCGGGATATCCGCTGCCCGGCCGCGTAAGCCAGACCCCCCGGCACCGTCCCTGCAAAGCTCTGGAGGCAAGCGGGGCGGCTGACAAGAGTAGGAGAGGACTTAATGCGAAAACTGGGTAGAAGCAAGATGAAAGTCGGCGGCTCAGACCTTAGGGCTAACTTGCGTGAGTTTTGTGTATTTGGCCTTTATTTCAGGGTAAATGGTATTTTTCCTTACTGGAGTGGCAATCCAAGCTCCAGGTCTCTGTCACTACCGCAGAGCTCAGGCCTGCTGCTTACAAAGGGCATATAAGAGGCTTGGATCTTGTTGGTCTTGTTGCCGTGCTTGTGAGCGCTGTGGGGACAGCGGCTCTTTTGGTCCCTCAAACTGCTGATAAGAACTGGTGTGCGGAAAGCAGTTGCGTGGTGGCAGAGCTTGCGAAGTTGTTGACAAGCTGGCGATTATATCTCTATGGCATCCTCATCCCTGTGGACTGGTTCAGGCTGCATGGACGGCTTGAGACCCCAGAGAATGGGTGTGCCATGAGTTGGTGTGGTTTTTCCTAGGGCTGGGAGTTTGGGTTGCTCACTCGTGCTGTGCGCCCATTTGTGTAGCTTTAGAGGTGCAGGCTCTCAAGAGGCGGTGGTTGCACACTGTGAAATAACATGTTGTCCACAGGGTCAATTTTTAATGTCATAGGAGCAAGTGCCGTGTCCGCAGAACCAGGCTGAGGCAGCCTATTAAAACTATGCAATGGCTGTTTTGCAGGGGTGACTCCTGTCACTTTTGGCCTGGTTCAGACTGTTAGTGAGTTAGAGGTTTTGTGTCCATTACCAGTTTTAAGTGATCCTTCTCCCTCCTCTCCTCTGACTTTGGTTTTTGAGCATGAGTGTGGTGTCCAGAAGTCATGAAATATAAATTAGATGCTGTTGTCTGAGTAATTGTAACATTCAGCTTGCAAATTGATCTGTGTTCACAATACTTTAATCACAGTGGCTTTGACTACAAGGAGTGAGGCTTTGCTCTCTGAATGGCAGGGAAAAAAACTATGAATTGTCTTTTCGAAGTAGCTTTTTGATCCTGGTTATTGGTATCTAATATCAGTATGTATTGATCATGATGTGGTCACTGTGAGTGGCTGATATGCTTTATGCTTAGCTTTTTATGGTAGAGTTTTTATGTGTCAGTATCCGAATTTGAATTTCTTTGCTCACCCCTTTCTTGCCACAGTATGGTCGGTAATCAGACACTATCTTGCTTCTGTTTCTTCTTCCCTTACCCACTCGTTCCCTGTCCCCAGAATGAATGAAATGAACTTGAGTCCTGTAGGGATGGACCAGCTGACCTCATCCTCTGTAAGCAATGCCCTGCCGGTCTCAGGAAGTCACTTGGGATTGGCAGCGTCACCCACTCACAACGCCATACCAGCACCAGGTAAGGGGGAAAGCTCCCATGAAGGGTGCTTTGCTGTGTATTACTGTCATGGGAGCATTTGTAACTGGGTAGCAGTGCTTGCTGTCATAGCAAGTCATGTCTTTAGCAAGTAATGAAGTGATGTGGAACTGGGAAAGGGTAGACCACAAACCATTGTTTGTGTGGGCAAAGCAAAAGAGATGTGTGTTTACCAGGCTTATGCCTTAATGGGAGTCTCATTTTGTTCTAATAGGGTGGTTTGCACTGTGGGTGGATGGGTGAGTGGTAGCAGAATCTTTTGAAATACAAAATGTAGCTGAAAGTCTGTCTCCTTCGTGTGTATCTTCATTCAAGTGAACATAATGATTTTTAACTTGTAAAGCAAAACTCTTTTCATAGCTCTTTTTTCTCAGGACACCCCCCTGATGAAAGTCCATTGCAGTTGTAAAGTAGAAGCAGGCCCTATGTAATGTGTCTGGAAAAGCTCTAGCCACATTCAAGTATGCCTCTCAGTGCTGGAATAACTGTGATACTTTCTTTGAAGTTTGTCACTTTGCTTTGACAGTATCATATGGTACCTCTATGAGGAGCTCCAGAGGAATTAGTAACATCTTTGTTATCTTGCATGTTCGTAAGCTCAAGTAGTTACGTTTAATTTAAACAAGTATTTTCTTTTGCAGGCTTGCCTGTTGCAATTCCAAACTTGGGCCCCTCCTTGAGTTCTTTGCCCTCTGCTCTGTCTCTGATGCTCCCAATGGGTATTGGGGATCGAGGAGTGATGTGTGGTATACCAGAGAGAAACTACACCCTACCTCCACCACCATGCCCTCACCTGGAGAGCAGCTATTTCAGACACATTCTACCTGGTAAGTGGTCTGGAGCTGATGGATAGGACCAGAGAGAGAAATTATTTTAATAGCCACCTGCTTATACCCTGAAACAAGCAAGATTCTCTGATTCTAACACCAGCTGTTTTGTAGAGCTGTGGATTCCCTGCATTTGTCTGGAGTCTGCTGTGCCATTTACACACTTTCATTTTTCAGTCTCTGTTGCTATACTTGTGTATGAAGAGAATTGCAGGATATTTTCTACTTACGCTGAACATCTGATCACTCCTCCTTTTAGTTTGTTTGTTTTTGAGATTAACAGAAAATAAATCTTGCCTGGTTTTTATCTCAAATGGCTTGTAGTTTGAGAGTCGCTTCTTTTTTTCATTACTTATTTTCTCCTGTAGTCCAAGGCAATACTTAATATATGCATAATAGTAGGTTACAGTAGTTCAAAGCTCAAAAACAACAAGCAATCAGCTGAGGAGGTTGGGTTCTTTCCCACTCTTATAGCCCATGGCATAATTTTTTCTTCATTTTTTGTTCAAGGTAGATTTCCAAAGGCCTAACAAACTGATTTCTGTCTTGATTTCTTTTTCACACGTTTTAGAGTATAAATGTGAAAGTTTGCATGTTAGTGTATGAAGACACAGGAATTTCAGCTTTAAATATAGTCAGCTTGACATAGATTGACAGAGTAGGAGTTAGATAAACATCTTTCAGGGTCAGCAGTGAGCATAGTTGTTTCAACCTAGGTTAGAAAAAGAAATACAGCACCCCAGATCTCATCCAACTACCTGTGGACTAGTGGCTGAACTTGAAAACTACATAGGAGCAAATCTTTCTTCCTGCGTTACATGCCTGCCCATTTTGTGGGCAAAGAGCAGAGGAGGAAACAGTGCATGTGTGAACCGATAGTATTTGCCATTCTTCTGAAATGGAACAACTTCTGCAGAAATGTTTCTAGTCATTGAATCATAGAATGGTAGGGGTTGGAAGAGACCTCTGAAGATCATTGAGTCCAGCCCTGACTGCCAGATCAGGATCACTTAAAGCAAATCAGATAGGAACGTGTCCAGACTCTGAGGTTTAGTCTGGTGTTTCAAAGGGGTTCATCTGTCAGTCATTTCACTACATTCAAGGTAGTTCAAGCCAGAAGGCATCATTGAGTACAGAAGATGCAGCTTCTTAAATTCAATTGCCTGTTTTCTTTGCTTAGCATGGATTTTGCTGCAGAAGGAGCATCCATGCATGTGTCCTTTAATAAAGGATGTGTGTAAATTAAAAACCTTTACAGAATGAATTTCTTGTAGGGTTCAAGGCCAAAAACAAACATTCTGAGCCAGATTTTGCAGAATCTGTTTACTTGAATGTGCCTGTGGGTTTCTGCTGAAGTTTTTTTTTTTTTGTAGCTTTGTTTAGTAAGAGAAGTTGATAGCATGTAAATATAGGTTAGTGTTTCTTTATATCTTAATTTGCAAGGTTGTTTATATTGAGCAGCTTTCCAGAACTACCAGAAAAGATGTTCAGATTTCTAATTTAGATTGAACTGAGCTGTTGTTTTAGAAGTACCATATTTTTAATGTAAGACAAGAGAGCAGATGACTCCTGATACTTTGGAAAGATCTTATCTTGGTCTTTAGAATTGCAGTTCATGATCTCCATGTGTCATTTAGTACTAAAAGTAAGTAGTTGGCGTTAAATCTTAACTGAAATACCTAAGCCAAAAGAAGAACCAGAGGACTGTTTCTACTTCTAGCAAAGGCTATCAAATGTTTGGTTCCACTAGTAGTCCTTCATCTTTTGTGAGCTATTTCTTGAGAATGAAAAATACCTAAAATATAATCAAGGAGCCTTGGTTAAATGCTGCTGGAAACTTGGCTGTTCAGGACATGACAAATAACTGGAGACTTGCTTTGTTGGTTGAAAACTGTCTATTTGTTATCAAATGATACTCTGACAGGAGTATTAAAGTTAGTGGTTTTTAATTATACATAATGTAAAGATTGCTTCTGCAGGGATCTAGGTCTTAATGTACTGTAGCGATGGGATATTTTTGTTTGCAAACTGATGTCATCTCACTCTTCTGTCCTTCTCCCCCTTGTTCTGTCAGGTATCTTGTCTTACTTGGCTGACAGACCTCCTCCTCAGTACATCCATCCCAACACTATGAATGTTGATAGCAATCCAGCATTGTCAGTCTCCAGCAATCCGTCAGCCCTAGATCCCTACCAGCCCAGTGGAACTGTAGGGCTGGAACCAGGGATTGTCTCCATGGACTCTCGCACAGTGAACACGCATGGCGCTCAAAATCTGCATCCTAGTGACAGCCATGAGGTAGCACTGGATACTGCAATCACTATGGAGAGCGTTTCAAGAGTAACCAGCCCCATCTCTACTGATGGAATGACAGAGGAGCTTACAATGGACGATGTAGCTGGTGATCATTCACAGATCCCCAGTGGCTCCCGCAGCCATGAGCCTTTAGCTGTAGATGCAGTAGGGAGTAACTTGGCTTCGGACGCTGTGGGACATGGCAATGTCATTCCCATTCACGGTAGCACTTTGGAACTTCCTGTTGTCATAGAGCCTGACCACATTGCTGGGCGGGTGACAGGAATGTCGGACAGCACACTAAATGACTCCATTCATACTGTGGCCATGAGCACCAACTCCGTGAGTGTGGCGCTCTCTACCTCACACAACCTAGCTTCCCTGGACTCCGTAGCCTTGCACGAAGTGGGCCTCAGCCTTGAGCCGGTGGCAGTGTCTTCCATAAATCAGGAAGTAGCCATGGGACCAAGTCACGTGGATGTGTCTGCAGACAATCTTGCCTTTGTACCATCCTCCCTGCAAATGGAAGATTACAACTCGAACAAGGAGAACGTGGCAACCTTATTTACCATATGTAAGTGACAATTTCCTGCTTCTTTGGGATAGGCTTTGTTATGTAGCTGTGGGATGACAGAACTCTTGTTGCTTGTCTTGCAGATTCCTGGTGAAAGGAACTTAGTTATTTAATGAGCAAATCCATGAAAGCTGGGCTATATCTGCAGTGGCAGATTAACCTTGCTGAAACAACACTAATTGCAAGTAGACATAATAGGGTGTTTTAGTGTCCTTTGTATTCATCTCCCTTGTTGCCTTGTGGTTGGAAGCTGAGTTCTGTATTAACCTCTTGCTTTTTGTGGATATGGTGATCCTATCCTTTGCAAAGTTTTTTAAAGTCACATCACAAATGCTTCTTGCTCTGTTGAAAAAACACAACAAACACCACCATAAACCATACATTTCAGCAAGTGGGTATAGTTTTTGAGTATGACATCTTGTGATTTTTGCCAAATTTTTATTAAATCCTAAAGAATCCCCATTAAAATGTTGTTCTCAACAAGACCTGCGGGAAAAGCCACCAGAGAGGGAGGAAAGTTTTCAATATTTCTAGTTGTTCTCATCAAAAAACTTAGTTGCTCTTCCAGGAATAACTGGGCATTGAACTTTCTCAATCTTGTCATCATTCAAGGAGTGATGTTCAAGGATGTGAAGTTCTCATCTGCTGGGACAGAGGTTGATTTGCGACCTGCATAATGCCTTACTTCTTGAAGTATAAGGCCAGCTTACAATTTCAGTTTTATTTGTTTTGGTAGCATTGGTGAGTCCTGCTCTTGCATAAGGTCTACCCTATAGCTGTCAGAATCTTCTAGTAAGCACATTAGAAGTGGAACTTTTATTCTATGGGATAAAACAGATCAGGTGGGTGTAGAATTATGATGATTTTGCAACTCCCAGAGGAAGAGTTTCACAATTGATGCACTAAGAGTTTGTTAGAAACATCTATTGAATGTTGAACAAATAATGATAAAAATACTATGATATCCAACATGCTCCTGGTGAAACCACTTCCTCATCTACATCAGATTTGATGTGCCAGCTTACTGTCACTACACTGAAATAGTCCTAAGCTGTATCCCATGTGATGCTGCCCATTAGTAGGGTGCAATAATGACTTTTGCATGCCAGTGCTTTCATGTGATTTGCAAAACAAATCTTTAACTTGGGGAGGGTTAACTTTTAACTTTCCCTTATGTTTTTTATACTTATGAATAAAACATGATCTTTTTGTCCAGACAGGTTACAGCAAGGAGGAGAAGCTGTTTTAGAAATTTTTGGTAGTTTTTCCTCACTGAGGAAGCAGGAATCAGGGCCACTTTCTGAGCTTCTTACTTTGTTCATAATCAGGAGTTTAAAAAGCATGCTGTTTTTGTAGCCCTAAATGTTTTGCCTGTGCTCCTCTTTGCTTACAGTTCTGGGTACTCAAATCGGAGTTTGTTTTGGTTGCTTTGGTTTTGTTTGCTTGTTTGGGGGTTTGGTTTGGTTGGCCTGGTTTTGGTTTTGTTTTGATTTGGGGTTTTTTTTGTATTTTTGTGTGCTTTTTGTTGGTGGCTTTGCTTCTGTTGGTTTTTTTTTTGTTTTTCATTATTTGGCAAGGATAGGAATGGAAAGGAAATGGTATATTTCGCTTCCTGTAGAATGCAGGGCTTTATTTTACTTTCAGCTTCTTAAAAATGTATGAATCCTTAAACCTTTCCAAGCAGAAGAATCCTGTGCCTACAACTTGCTTTTTTTCCGCTTTGCCTCTTTCTGGGGCTAGTCCACAAACTAGTGTGTGCTAGACAATGCTTAAAACCATCTGTTCCAAGAGTGTTTCTCTGGTTGTCATTGCTGTGCTCTTCCATGCCATTTGTGTACATGAAGTAATGCTTACATAGGCTCTCCCTAATAATTTTCTGAGTACCTTCCTATCTGCAATTGTGTAGCTGGTCCAACTGCACTTTATATGAGGTCACATTCTGGTATCCTGATGTATAAAGGAAGGACCCTAAAGATCTCTCTAAAGAAGTGATAATGGAGCTGCTGTTTATGCCACCTTCTGTGTTTTATACCAAAGCTGATCATCAAGAGGCCAAGGAAGGTCTTTGTGGAGATCTTACTTAATTAGCTGAGCATATTTCTTCAGTAGAATGATTTAAGAGGAGGGTGGCTGTTGAGTAGATGCCAGTTTTTCCATTTTTAGAGAATTAAAATGATACAGTTTTTCTGGACGAGAACATTTTATGCTGTACATTTGCCCAGATTTACTAGACTGAAGATTTTCAGAGGTTTACTTTTCAGCAGTACTTATACTGAATGACCGGTCAGGGAAGTAATACTACTAATTCTTCTTGGGTTTTTGGTTTTGTTTGGCATCCCATAGAGGTGTGCTATATGCATTAATTGCAGTGGGCCCTTCAAAAGCAGCAATGAGGTCAGGTTTTTGCTGCTGTGAAGATCTGCATATGCCTGAAGTTAAATGGAGATAAGGGGATTTATGGATTCAAATTGGAAAGATTTTAGAAGATCTTACTGGCCCTCTATGTGAAGATTCTTGAGGTTTGAAGTGCAAGAAAACTCTTTTGTTCCTGGTAAATTTCAAAAGTATAATCAAAACAAAAGCATAACCTGGTAAATTTCAAAGGCATACCAAAATGTTTGGTATGGCTTGGATTTTTCTGTCAATGAAGGTCATTTCATTTATGATCAGAAAGAAAACAGCACTTTCATCATCAGCATTCCTACCAGTCTGTGGGGAAACTGCTATCTGTTTTGTAGTTGTTTTGATGAACTCCCATTGTTTATTTGCCCCTGTAGAAATAATTCAGAGTGTAGGTGATTAATTTACATATCAGGAAGTCAGGTGGAGATCCTAGTGTTTGATCTGAATTGTATAGGAACAGGCAGATGTACATCAATGCCCACCTGAGCGTAACAATGTGATTTGTTTTCTTCTGAATAAAAGCTGGTACAGCAGCCGAGTTAAACCAGATACAAGCAGCCTTTGGCAGGAGCTTGGCTGAAGTGTATTGGTAGAGACCTGACTGCACTTTTGGGGTTGTTGCATATTTTGCATCCCTCTTGTTGCTTCCTCTCTCTCCAGGGTGCACACTGTGTGACAAGGCATATCCATCAGACTGCCCAGATCACGGGCCCGTCACCTTTGTTCCTGACACCCCAATAGAGAGCAGAGCCAGGCTTTCTCTCCCTAAGCAGCTCATGCTCCGGCAGTCTGTCATGGGAGCCGAAGCAGGTAAGAAGCAGATGACTATATTTTTCTGGGCAGTGGTTTAAAATGTACTCAACAACCTGAAATTCAAAACCACAGAGATTTTAATGTGGTAAAGTGATAGTGCAACAGAGAGGTGGTTCCCACTTCTGTAATCACTCTGGCTTACAGAGTGCAAGAGCGTCTTGTCCTCTGGTTACTGCTGTTATCAGACAGACTCTAGGAGTGCTGCCACAGAGTATTACTGAACTGATGTTGATTTTTATCATGTGCTAAATTGCTGAGATATCTTTTTGATAAGAAAACTTACCAGCAATTGCAGTGTGGGGGAAGACAACAGTTAGAAATAATGGAGAAGACTTCTGTCTGCTCATTCATGAGCTTCATTTGCTACCAGTGGGTCTTCTGGATGCTAATTGGAGTATTGATCACGAGTGCCTCTTTTTCCCCTCCCCCCTCTCGATTTACATTTGGCATGTAGACTGTGACCTTGTCATTGGATGTGGACCTTGTTACTGTGTTTCACGCCATTGTCATCTGGAGATTGAAGAGTACAGTGCAATACCTTAAGGATCTGAAGGCTAGAAAGAATATGATTATTGGCTTGCTTAGTGCTGCTGCTTGTTGAGAGTAGATTACGTCTATTATTTTCAAGCTGCACTAGTTCCCGGTTTATTCCTTAAAGCTATTCAGTGTATTCATGTACACCTATGTGTGTGTATATATATATATATATATATTTATATCAATGTTTAATGATAAATAATATACATACAGGAATCCCTCTGCCCATGACAGAAATACAGCTGCCTCTGGGGAGAAATGCAGAAGCTGTTTAACAATGCCCAGCAACAATTCTGGAAATTCCTGGGGATTAGGTAGGCAAAATGTAGTTACTGAAACTAAGTATTTTCTGCTTCTGCAGAAAGTGCGTGCCATGAAAATTTTAATTGGTACAAGTGGCTAGCTTATATCACAGCTTACTGAAAAGTGAATTACTTGTTTTTGACAAGCAAATATTTGTACTTACAACAAAGTGGCTCCCAACAGCGTCATGTGGTGGTGGTGGTTCTTGTCTCTGCCTTAGATGTGTTTTACTTGTGAAGTAGAAGCTTCGATGATCTTATGGCTAGATATTATCCACGGAGTGTTATCTCGTAAACCTCCTACTTTTTTGTTATGTACGATTAGTTGTTTGACTAATTGATTTCTGCAGATTTTGGTCTTCTACTGGTAGGTGTGTGGGCACGAGAAACCATTCCTGTAAGGACGTGTTTTGGACCTTTGATTGGGCAGCAGAGCCATTCTCTGGAAGTGGCTGATTGGACAGACAAAGCAGCTAGTCACATCTGGAAGGTCAGTGGATGTTATATCTCAGAGTCTCCAATGGAATCATCACTCTTCAATGCACTCTTTGCTGTCATGTCAAATCCAGTTGATGTCACATGGAACAGACTTCAAGAATCTCATTCTATCAGTGGGCCCTGAATCCTCAAGTATCCTCAGTTTCCCTTAAAATGAAATTGTTCTACTCCCTTATGTGGATTTAAGCTGTTTCTGCATAAGCCTTCAACATAACAAGCCTCTGAGGAGAGGGAAGACACACAGTACAACACATGCCCACATTGGTTCATGTGGAGTGCTCACTGATGAGTCTTCTATTAAGTGTTTCCTACGCAGACAATAAGAAGTTAAAATAGCTTTAGCATTGAGCACACTGCAAATAACTCAGGATATCAAACTTGCAACATTAGAAGAGAAATGTCAGTGACTGGTGTTAAGTTCTGTATCCGGTGAAAGCCAGTGTGTCACAGCAGCTTCAACATCATCCTTGCCGAAAGTCAAAGTTAATGTGGTTTGTTTAGATAACAGTGTAGCGGACCTAGTTACAATAGCATCATAGAATGTAATTGGAAGAGACCTTTAAGATCACCAAAGCCAACTGTTAACCTAGTGCTACCAAATCATAGAATCATAAAATGGCTTAGGTTGGATGGGACCATAGAGATCATCTACTCCTGCCTCCCTGCCTTTAGCAGGGACACTTCTCAACTAGATTTGGCTGCTCAGGGCCTCATCCTGCCTGACTTGAATACCCTCCGGGAGGATGCATCCACAACTTCCCTGGGCAGCCTGTTGCAGAATCTCACCACCATTGTACTGAAGAACTTCCTAAGATTCAGTCTAAATGTACTCTCCCTCAGCTTAAAACCATTCCCTCTTCTCCTATTGCTAGATACCCTTATGAAAAGTCTCTCTCCAGCCCACCTCTAGGATCCCTTCAGGTGTTGGAAGGCAGCTATAGGGTCCCCCTGGAGGCTTCTCTTCTCTGGGTTGAACGATCCCAGCTTCCTCAGCCTATCCTCATAGCAGAGCTGTTCCAGCCCTTGGATCATCTTTGTGGCCCTGCTCTGGACTTGCCTGAACAGCTCTGTGTCCACCCTAAACTCTGTCATCACTAAACTATGTCACTCAGCCCATCTGTACATCTTTTAAATACTTTCAGGGATGGTGACTTCACCACTTCCTGGACAGCCTGTTCCAATGTTTGACAGCCCTTTCAGTGAAGAAAGTTTTGCTTCCATCCAATCTAAATATCCCCTGGTACAACTTGAGTCCATTTATTCTTGTCCTGTCACTTGTTACTAAGCAGAAGAGACTGATACCCACCCTGCTACAACCTCCTTTCAGGTAGTTGTAGAAAGCGATGATGTCTACCCTGAACCTCATTTTTCCCAGGCTGTTTCCTCTGCCACTCTAAAACTTGTACTCTAGACACTTCACCAGCTTTGCTGCCCTTCTTTGGACATGATGCAGCACCTTAGTATTCTTGTAATAAGGGGAAATATGTAACTGCCACCATGTAATACAGTGATAGTCAATCTTGAAGTACAATGAGCTTCCTTAATGCATATTCTTGTAAAGGGCTATATGTGGTTTCCAGTATTTGTGTGCACCTGCAGCAGAGGTTGTGTATAAGTTACTAGGCAGCTGTCGTTTGTTTGTTTTGTATCACTGTTTATCAAAAGTTCCCCTAGGTGATGGATGGTTTGTTCTAGGAAAGCTGCTTTAAAGCTTTCTTTTTCACATCATTTCATGTTCAGAAAGTAAAATTGATCTATATAAATAAAACCTGTGCAGTTTGCCCAGATATTATTATTCACAAGACCGGGCTTGTAAGAAAATCAGACAAATGCATTTCTACTTGGAGCTAAAGGTGAGGTATGGGAAAGATACTGATGAACAGTTTTTCCGGTCTTCTGGGTAGCAGAGACTTCAAGATTTCTATGTGAAGGAGAAAGTGAGGAGTAAGAACAGGGCTGTGGTCTTGGCAATGGAAATGGAGTAATGGAATCATAGAATGGTTTAGGTTGGAAGAGACCTCAAAGATCATCCAGTTCTAACCCCCTGCCATAGGCAGGGACACTTCCCACTAGATCAGGTCGCTCAAGACCTCATCCAGCCTGGCCTTGAACACCTCCAAGGAGGGAGCAGCCACAGCTTCCCTGGGCAGCCTGTGCCAGTGTCTCACCGCCCTCACTGTGAAGAACTTCCTCCTAACACCTCGTTTAAATCTCCCCTCTGCCAGTTTAAACCCATTACCCCTATTCCTGTTATTGCAAGACCTTGTGAATAGTCCCTCCCCAGCCCTCCTGTAGGCCCCCTTCAGATACTGGTAGGCTGCTATAAGGTCTCCTCGAAGCCTTCTCTTCACCAGGCTGAAAAGCCCCAACTCTTTCAGCCTGTCCTCATAGCAGAGGTGCTCCAGCCCTCTGATCATCTTTGTGGCTCTCCTCTGGACTCTCTCCAACAGTTCCATGTCCTTCTTGTGCTGGGGGCTCCAGAACTGCACACAGTACTCCAGGTGGGGCCTGATGACAGCAGAGTAAAGGGGGAGAATCACCTCCCTTGCCTTGCTGGCCACGCTTCTCTTAATGCAGCCCAGCATACGGTTGGCTGGCTGGGCTGCATGTGCACACTGTCGGCTCCTCCTGGCTTCTTCTAGAAACACATCCTCCCTTAAAGAAAGAAGCTGGTTTTCACTTTTTGTTGCTGTGCTTTGTCCTAAGACTGCATTTGTTTTTCCTGGTAGATCTATCACAGTGGTGTCCTGGAGTTCTGCATCATTACAACTGATGAAAACGAGTGTAACTGGATGATGTTTGTACGCAAAGCCAGGTGAGAACCACCTGTACTGAGCTAAGTGGGTTGAAGTCTTAGGTGCAGGCTCCTGGGAGGTTGTGCTGGAGAATACACAGTGCTGCACTGATTACACAGATGGGTAATGAGCTCAGGACCAAGGGATGTTCAGGAGTTTTTTAGACATCCTGAACTGGTGAGGAGAATGAAACAGAGCACGCAGTGGAGAGTGTTTAGGGGAACCAGTATGCATGCTGTAGTAGGACAGCTCCAAACCTGCCAACATCTTTGTTTTTCTTGATATAAAAAGAACCTGGTTTAAAGCTTTAGATCAGTTTACTGTTTATTACCTTGTTATTGCCTTCCCTCCATCCTATTCCTTTTGGATGCATCTATGAAGATGGTGTTGATTGTCTTTTTGATTTTAATACTTTTTAGCAAAGTGTCTCTGTGTTATTTTAGCCAAGTTCCAAGCTCTTACAGCTTACAGTAACTGGAGCCTGCAATGAAAAATGTCCAGACTGGCTTTGGTATTGCTCCGTACATGCTCTACCGAGAAAGCTTAACCTTTCCTATAGCTCTGTAATGCAAATTAGGTTTCCCCTGCAGATCATTTCAGTGCTCCTCTATGCAGGAGTGAAGAAAACAATGCTTGATCACCTACTGCAGTGGGGCAGAGCTTTTGCTGGTTTCAGATTCTGGGAACAAACATGTAAGATACAGCTTCAGAAGATGAATTATCACATCCTGTAAATGCTTTTCAAGAATTATTTTTTAAGATAATTTCACTTCAAGAATTTAATGGTATTTATTTCTCCTCATGTTCTCTATTTCTTAAGGGGAGTTAATAAAAAAAAATATGTTTGTAGTTTCTTAAGAGAAACTCTCTTCTTTCAGCCTACTTCAATCTCTATTAATAATTTTTCTCAGCAAGATACCACAGTGGTGAGTGTTTACTGGAGCAGATGGGTTCTTCAAGGTCCAGTTTTCCTTTACTTTCCTCTAATAAAGCACATAAAGCACAGAAGTGACAGACATGAACATTTTTATGTGTTGACAGGCATTGAGCTTCTCTCATTAACTATTTATAGGAGTTTACTTCTGTTATTTTCCCTCTGGAGACCTTTATTTCTGGAGAGCTTTTTTTGTAACTCATTTTTACTGTAGGAACCGGGAAGAGCAGAATCTGGTAGCTTATCCTCATGATGGAAAAATTTACTTTGGCACTTCTCGGGACATCCCACCTGAACATGAGCTTCTCTTTTACTACAGTCGGGACTATGCACGACAGCTTGGTAAGTGTGTGTGTGTGTGTTCATCTTTGTTGGCTTTGCAGGGAGTAGTACTTAGCAGGAATTCCATTTCAGTGCCATCTCTGGGCACTGACTTGGGAGCGTGTGATGTGCCTTCTCAGTTCCTAGTGGTACACATCAGTTTCCTCTTATGTTTCAAGACTACAGGAGTGCTTGTTGTTTGAAAGAAAGATGTCACTATCTAGTTCCACTGATCAGGAATAAAAGATGGCAGTTTCAAAGAAGAAAGATTATTTTTCTTCTCTCCATCCATCTGGTGCGAAGGCAGCTTTGCTACGGAAGATGTTCTTACCCTCCCCCACCTTTGGTTGTCATAATTTTTAGTTTGGTAGAGCTGTGTTCAAAACCATTACAAGGTTAGCTCTGCCCCCAATATTGAACTGACTTACCTTTAAAGCTGAAAAGGCACCAGAGCTGAAAGGAGTGAGGGCAAAAGTCTCTGCAGCTGCCTTTGCAACCACAGACCAAGTGTTAATGTGAATCATGCTCATGCTCTGCTGGACATTGCTGTGCCTCATTAAAGGTGATGCTTTTGTGCCAAAGGTGTCCCTGAACATCCAGATGTACACATCTGCCACTGCGGAAAGGAGTGTGCTTCCTATGCCGACTTCAAGGCCCATCTGAGCAGCCATATTCACAACCACCTCCCCAGTCAGGGGCACAGCAGCAACCATGGGCCAGGCCATGGCAAAGAAAGGAAGTGGAAGTGTTCCATGTGTCCCCAGGCTTTCATCTCCCCTTCCAAGCTCCACGTCCACTTCATGGGGCATATGGGCATGAAGCCGCACAAGTGTGATTTCTGCAGCAAAGCTTTCAGTGATCCTAGCAACCTACGGACACACCTCAAGATCCACACAGGTAAGGGTTGGGCACTTTATAGAGGTGCATTGGGGCAGGACCTGTTCTCTCTGATTCCTTGACCAGTTGGCAGGACATAGCTTGTGTCCATAAAAATGAGTCATAGAATCTTTTGGGTTGGAAGGGACTTTTAAAAATCATCCATGGGCAGGGACATCTTTCACTAGATCAGGTTACTCAAAGTCCCATCCAATCTGACATCAAACTCTTCCAGTGATGGGTCATCCACAACTTCTCTGTGCAACCTGGTACAGTGTCACACCACCATTATTGTAAAAACACCTTCTTTGTGTCCAGTCTAAATCTGACCATAAGAATGACCTCTAGTCCATGCTGACTATGGCTAGTAGAGAGGCACTGCCTGAGAGAACGCTGGTTGGTGTGGGATAGAATTGTGCTAGGTTCAGTGGTGTGGGTGCTCATAGAACAGTACGTAGACCTGTGTTCTGACTTACTGTGCCATGTCCAAAAGAGTATTTGATGAGTTGAAGCTGATTACAGTTGGGAAGAAGTGTTGGTCTTTGTCTGGGAGACAGAAACAGATCCAGTGCTAGCAGCTATGATAAAATAAGGTTCCACTGATTTTGAGAGTTTGTAATGTAGACAATTGTCCATGTAAACACATGGCTGAGATCTTTCCCTGCTTTCCTACTTGAGTTGCTTTCCATTTGAAGGAAATGGGACAAGATTGAAATTGATGACTCTGTGGTCAGACTGGTGTGGTTCTCTGTCACTCATCAAAACTTATATCTGCATGTACTATTGCCTTGTGTGGGCATTTGGCTGTCATTAGAAGCTTTGGGGAATAAAGGGAGAAGTGCCAGCCAATCAGTGAAAGTGACTTTTTTAGCAAAACCAGAATAGTGGAAGATTTTTCAACTGTATAAGAAGAGAGAAAATAGGAAAAGATATGGATTCAACAAAGACTGAGGACAGGGGAGTGGAGCATCAGGTACAGGCCAGCAATAAACAGTGTGGATATTTATGCTCTTTTTTTTTCCCCCTCCAATGAGGTTGAAATAGCTATTGGGAATCACAGAATGCAAATCTCAAAGCTGGAATGGGAATAAAACTGGGAATTCAGTGCACTTGAGTCCAGCCAAGAAAGCTGTGGGCTCAGCAGTGATGAGTTTTAATAACTTGATCAGGTACAAATGTAGCATACAAGACCACAAAATGCTCGCTGATGCAAGTGGTAGTCAAATGTAGTCTGAACTCAGTGGTGTGCAGGGGCCCTGAACCATTTCTGGCAAAGAATAATGGAAGAACTACAGATAAGTGAAAAAAAATTGGCTAAAACAGAAGTTTCCAAAAGCCAGTGAGCTTTGTACCTGTGTGTGTTAGGTAAGAGAAGTCGTTTTTCTAGACAAAGACAAATCAGTGAATCAAGTGTTATTGGGCTCCAGTAAGGCATCAAGATACAGTTCCTGTGGGAAATCAGTGGAGATGGGGCTGTACTAACATACATCTAGCTAGATGGCTACCATGGTTACTACTAAAAAGGAGGATATAATTATTTTTGTTCGAGAATTCCTCTTGGATAAGCCTGGTCTTATTAAGTGTTTGCCTGAATCTCTCTGCTGGAAAACTTCCAAGTCTGCTGCTGCTGTTTTCATATGCAAAATAGTGAGGCATAGTGGGTGTAGACAAGAAGCAGAGTGTCTTATCTTCCAAGGGAGGCCGACTGACCACAACCACTGCAGGAGGAGCAATCAAAGGTGTTATTCAGAAAACAAAATGCAGAACTGGGCAACACACAAAGGAATCAGTGGTTAAAAATAGTAGTATGAAGTAGATTTTTTTGGCTTGGCACAGGGTAGGGGATGAAAGGCTTTGGGAACAATGAGATAAAGTCAGATGCAGAAGCATAGCTAAAAGTAGAGTGTAACTAGGTAGGTCTTTATGCTGAGTCTGGAGGAACTGCAGGAGGAATACTCTGTTCACTTTTGGGCCCTTCACTACAAGGACGTTGTGTGGAAGCATGTCCAGAGAAGGGCAGCAAAGCTGGTGAAAGGTCTAGAGAACAAGATTTAGAATGGCTGTGGGAACTGGGGTCATTCAGCCTAGAGAAGGCTAAGGGAGACCGCATTGCTCTCTACAGCTACCTGAAAAGAGGTTGTAGTGAGGTGGGGGTGGTCACTTCTCTCTAGTATCAGGTGATGAGATGAGATGAGAGAAAATGGCCTGAAATTGTGCCAGGGGAGATTTAGGTATTGGGTATTAGGAAAACATCTTTCCTGCAAGAGTGGTCAGGCATTGGAATAGGTTATTCCTGGAGGTGTTGAAGAAATATGTGGATGTGGCACTTCAGGATGTGGTTTAAGGGCCATGGTGGCACTAGGTTGAGGGTTGGACTCAATGATTGTAGAGGTCTTTTCCAACCAAAACAATTCTACGATTCCTGTTCAAAAAGAAGGTAGAATTGTATTTTTTCAGAAGTGGTCAGGCTTGTTTCCTTCCTGTCCCTTTTGGAACACTGCCTGTCAGTCTGTGGGTGTCCATTTGTAACCTAGGTCAGAAGAATTACCGCTGTACCCTCTGTGACAAATCGTTCATGCAGAAGGCTCACCTGGAATCGCACATGGTCATCCACACCGGCGAGAAGAATCTCAAGTGTGATTACTGTGAGAAGCTCTTCATGCGGAGGCAGGACCTCAAGCAGCACGTACTCATCCACACACAGTAAGTGAGCTCACAGCACCTGCTGGACTGGCCAGTGCCACAAACAATGAAGCTGAATAACCCAGGAGAGAATCTCCAGTTTGCAAACAGTTTGGCCTAGGAAGCAGAGGTCTATTCTCCAAATTGAGAGTCAGTCTGGACAAATTTCTGTCTGCACTAGCAGTATTTTAATGACACAGTAAATTTCAGGCTTGCACCTTGCCTTGTGAAATAGCATTCTGGAGTGCTCATCATTTTGGAGAGGGGGTTGTTCTATGCTGAGAACTGTTTTGATGTCCTAGTGTGACTGTGAAGAATCATAAATTCCTCAATGCTATTCTCACCAAGTAGCTTGTTAATGAAGTCTCCCTCTCAGTTTGTGACAGAGGAGGGATGCAGCCATTCCCAAATCTTTCCTCCCTGTTGGTCTCATTCATGTACTTGTGCCACCTATCTCACCTGGAGGGTGATGCCTATAGTCAGGGCAGATCCCCACTCCCAGGTCCTCCAGTTATCTACAGGTCTTGCCCAGGCCCTCAGCCAGGTCCAGTTTTTTCCCTTTTGCTCTGAGAATCTCTCCATCCTGTTTTAATTTCTCCTAATCTAAGGCCTTCCCTTAAAGACTGCTTGCCCAAAGCTAGTCCCTCTTTCTTATTTTGTTTTCAGCACCTGGTTCTTGTACTTACTTGGAATCAATTTATGCTTCTGTCATGTCACTAGGAGACACCATAGTGCAGCTAGCATAAGCAAGAGAGGTAGACAGACAGACAGACTTGCTTTGCTGCTTGTTCTTACAGCCTGAGGCAGGAGCACTACTGCTGGGAGGCATTTTGCAGTCATCTACAGAATTTGACTGTTGCAGTCTGGTAAGCTTCTGCTTAGCTTTCACAGAGGGTTGTTAACACTTAGCTTTCTGTTCTTTTTTTTTGTGTTTTCTTTCCCCACTCCCATTTATGCTGGGTAGAAAGGAGGGATTCTGAGCTTTCCACCATGGCAACATCTCTGCCCTTGCCAAAGCATGGAGCTTAACCAGAGCTTGGTATTTCTTACTTTAAATAAACCCCGACCAAACCAACCCTTTGTAGAAATTCTTTCTTAATTTGTCATCAGAACAACAGTTAAAAGCTAGTGGTTAATCCAAATAGCTAGACTTTTGCCAGAGCTGTTGTGGGGGAGAAGTGGGACTTTGTGTACACATAGTGTGAAAGAAAACTGAGCAGTAGTTGCACTTCACTGATGTAATAGTGCTGTTATTTCTGGCCTGCTTCTCTTTCTCACCACCACTCCACTACTTCATAGAGTATCAGCAGCCTTATAGCAGGAGCAAACTGTAACTTTTTCATGTCTTGCAGAGAACGGCAGATCAAATGCCCCAAGTGTGACAAGCTGTTTTTGAGGACAAACCACCTGAAGAAGCATCTCAATTCACATGAAGGAAAGAGGGACTATGTCTGTGAGAAATGCTCCAAGGCTTATCTAACCAAATATCACCTCACTCGCCACCTAAAAATATGTAAAGGCCCCACATCCAACCTGTCAGCCCCAGAGGAGGAAGAGGAGGAGGATTCAGAGGAGGAATTAATAGACTCAGTGAGGACTGAAGACTGTAGGATTAACAATGGAGTCTATTCAACAGGTGATGCCCTCTCTGGACACAAATGAAGAGAGGAAATTTTCTTGGATGTTACAGCTGGGGAAGGAAAAAACCCAACTGTTCCTTGTTTCCCCAGTCAACAGTGTATGACAAATAAGGAGTTTTCTTCTGTTTGGTCTCCACACAACCATTGCTTAGTAAACTCTGTAGACAAAACACTGAATGAGAATGGATCCTGGATGTACAAGTGAGGAGCTACTAAGACAGAAATACAAGGCAAGGAGGTTTTTTTCACACACACTGTGCATACTTGGTTTCCAAATCACTCGGATGAGTCCATCCAGTACTGGGATATATGTCACACCTTGCATAGACCTTTGAGCAAAGAGCCACAAACCAGAGATGTAGTCCAGTGATGGCAGTGACCTGTAAGCCAATTGTCCTAAGTCAAGACACTAAGTAAAGCAAACAAACAAGCAAAAAAAAAAAAAGGTAGTGGCAGTTGATGCATTTTTAACTGAAAGATGTAGTTTGGCACAAAGATTGTCAATGGCCAAGTTGCCATCTAAAATTAGTAAAAACTGTGGTTAAAAAAAAGCCAGTGCAATGGGCATTTGCAGCCAAATTTCCCCACTACATACCATCAGATACTGGCTTTTAAGGAACAGTTACTGCCTCCTCTCCATCTAGTTCCCTAGGACATAAAGGCAGGTGAAGAGGTAAAGACTGCACAAACTCAGCAAGGCAGAGGCTTACAGGTGATCAGTGTTTACAGTATCTGTGACTTCTTGTGCTGTAAACCTTTTACCACCTTGAGTGACAGGAGGGCTTGCTGCTAATACTATTTATGGAATGAAGCTGTATTTCATTCTGTTGTTTAAAAAGAAATAAAAATGTGGCTCTTTTCCAGTGTTCTTTTAAAATATTTACACATTCTGAAAAAAAAAAAAAGTTTCCTATTTCTGATAATGCTAAATAACACCACTTTTCCAAGCTTTCCTGGGACAAGGTATGGGTAGGAGCACCTGCAGGAACAAGGAGAGCTAAGAATTTGTCTTTAAACCTTGTAGTTTGCTGCATGGCTCCTTGGGCTGTGCTGAAAAACAATAAGCTGAGCTCTGTTCTGTGACAAGGTAGGTGAACGTTCCCTTGTAAAATAGGCTCTAGTTACTGCTTTAAATTGCCTGTTAGACTGTATCTCTCCCTGTGCATTCATTTCCTGCTTCTTCAGACTTCAAAAATGCATAATGCTTGCCCTCTGACATCACAGTATGTGAATAAAAAAGCTCCAGAAAGAATGGTTTGTTTAGGGATGGCTTAGTCAAGGGAAAGATGTGTTGCTTGCAGTAACAAAAAGCAACTTCTAGAGCTACAGTGCCAGTGACATCAGAAATTGCTACCCTCAAAGAACTTAACACAGACCATTTATTTCAAATGACAGCTTTGAAAAACTTGCAGCTTTTTATCAGAGAGCACTTGAACAGAGGTGGCTCTGGTGCTTTCACCTTCTTAAGCTTTGAAAAGCTGTTGTTCATTTGTTCTTGACACATTGGTCACTATTGCTTGGCAGAGAAAGGATTGAGGCAAGAATCCCAACAAATCCTGCAGAGCCTGACTAGAGCCCACCACCAGACTAGAAACAGCTGAACTGGATCTAGAAGCAGCCACTTGACTTCAAGGCATGAGAACAAAACCTACAGCTCCACCTTTTCCCCATCTGCAGTTTGTACTGATACAATTCACCTGCTTTACCCCAGAGTGAGATGATAGCTACTAGCTACAGTGAGCCAGGGTGGAAAATGGTCAAGATCTTGCCAACTGCATGCACTGACACAAGAGCTGCTTTCATACCCAAGGTATTTTAGCAGCAGCACCACTTTAACAGATCTTCAAGCATGTGGAGAGGGAAGCACTTATTTAACTTGTGGCCTGGAGTAAGGCATGTGGATGTTCATTTTAAACGTGAGGAAATTGAGTCACATTCCTTTGCTGTAAATAAGATGTTTTAAGTCAGTGGTCACTGATTTTCAGAATGTGTTCGAGTTTCAGACAGAAATGCCTGTGAGGAGTTAAGAATGTGAGTACATAACACAACTTTCATCAGTGACAGTGACCAGCTGAGATCCCTACCCTTGCTTTGTGTCCTGACAGCCTCTCATCTTCTCCTGAGTAACAGCTCCTTATTTAAGTTCAACTTCTCCATATATATATATATTACAATTGGAGCTCAAGAGAAAAACCCAATACACAGGCAACATCAGCAAGCTTCAGATGCTGTGGAACCAGGGAAAAAAAAAAAATCTTGATGGAATAGAGCTGGGATATCTCTGGCTTGATACTGGTGACCTGAGGTGTTAAAAATACAGTCCAAGATTCTACTTGGGGACTCCACCTTACTGCCCAAAAAATACCGAAGAAGACTTAAAAAGGTTACACAGAACAACTTTTACAATCTATTAGAAATCTGTAACAAGGATAAATTACCTGTTTTCAGTTGTCATGTCATTCAGGTTTTGTGTATTTATTACACAACTGCTGTCTCAAGTGTTTATGCCCTTTAAGGATGGTTACCTTCTTTGCAATATGCCACAAACTCCTGGCAGCAGCAGAATGCTTTTCTAGTGACTCTTTCATGTATCAGCTTTACATGTAGTAACCTCTGTTTCAGAGATCATCGTCTCAGGCAAAAACAAGTGATTTAGTATTTCAAAGCCAGTAATAAAGGCAGGAACTCGGAAACTGCTGATTTGAGCTTAACCACATCACCATGTTTCTTTGTCCAAGATGAAGAAGCCTGCAGATTGCAAGGCACTCAAGTAATTTCTGTGAATTCTCCCCAAACAGAGAGATCTGTAGAATACTCATCAGTTGTAGTCCCATTGATTACTTTGATTTTGTTGGTATTTGGTCCATCACGATTCCATTGCTGTCTCTGAGTCGTTGCTGCTACTGCCAGCCATGGAGCTGCAAGCTGCAGAACTGGCATTAGCCACAGCAAGTCTCTCTCTGTTTCCAAAAACTTCATTCACTGCAACACAGACAAGGGATTGCTTTCATGTTACTCTCACAGAGACACGAGTACAGCATGGTGAGCATCACAGAATGGAACAGAAATCCTAACCTGGTGCATTTTCAAAGCTTTTCCCCTTACCCAGAACAGGAAACTGAAGGTTACATGTCAGAACAATCTCATGCCTATAGTACTTAAATTACAAGTCCTGTTATTTTCCCCCAGAACATCTCTAGAGCTTTCCTTATGTGTAAAGCACTGTGAAATGGATGTGTTTGGTAGACCAAAACATTTTTAAATAATTTATTTCTGGTTTTAGTCTCTCTGGTTTCCATCAAGCTCTTAAAAGCTCCCTTCAAAAATTCATGCCACTTAACCACATGTAGCTACAACAACTTCTCAAAACAAGTCATCACTTTGATTCCTACAAGTAGTCTATAATGTTCCTGGTGTAATCAAGTATAACATTAAGAAAAACATAGGTATTATACAGAACTCATGTATTGCCCTTCAATACAAGAGAATAAACTGTGTGGTAAAGACAGTTCTTCAATTTAGGGGAAAAAAAATCAATTTTTTTAAGATGAAATTGTGAACACAGGCAGGCTGGAGTATTGAAAAACATTGACCTCCCAGAGCCACAACGCATTCAAGAATATACAAATAAACCCTGGGGGCAAGAAGAAAACCACAAGGCTTAAAGAAACATGAATGTTACCTGCAGAAATCTTGCTTATATCCCAAACACGCAGCCCTTCTTTCTCCCCTCCGAAGGCAAAAACAAAAGGGAAGTCAGGGCAGCAAGCTGCACAGAAGAGAACACCCTGGAAGGTGGCAGGAAGAAAAGACTTTTAAAAAGAAATCCTAAAATGAATTTGTGTCACCTGGAAATATTTTGACCATTGCAAGTTTTAACAAATGTAAGCTAAGTTTCCTGAAACTTAATTTGTAAAGACACAAAGTTAGAGCCAAGAGTTGCTAATTACAAAGAGTAAATCACATCTTTGTCTTAAACCTGACAGATACACCTCAGAGCACCTATAGATTTACTCAGAATATTGTGTCTGGTATTCAGGTCTGAGGCTCTAAAACAGTCTGCCAAGTGTATGTTGGACACTGCAGTGTAAGGAGAATGATTTACCCAGCATACACAGATGCAGTTACTTTTAGGGAAAAAAGATACTAAGTTCGGTAAAACAAGATTTACACAAAAAAAAAAGACAAAAAAACCCCAGATATTGTTTATATAGGTACCCTCTTGGAATCTAGAAATTAATATTACTCTACCATTTTCATATCCCTGGAATGGATTAAACTTGGTCTGTCCCCCAGGATATCCCAAATTTTCACGTATTTGTCAGCAGATGATGTCACAAGGCACCCTTTGATCTGGCTGCTCAGCTGTAGTCCTGGAATATTAAGAGTGCGGCAATGTTAGAGCACTCCCTATCACTGTGTCAAAGAGATGATACTTTGAAACAAAGTCATAAGAACAAACCAAATATTCTTCTCACACCAAGCTCTGCTCTACCACAAAGGAGCAAAACACTAATGAGAGGTTCATGCAGCCACTGCTTCCTGTAGGGAGCAAACTGACTCCATGTAAGCCTATTTTGCCTCTCATTCTAACAAACATAACAATGCAGACACTGTTGCTCTGCTTCTTAATTCACACAATCTGGCTCCTGGCAGTTTTCTTCATTTGCCAAAGACAATCTCTTTTGCTATTCAAGACTGTGAGGTGTATTCATATGATCTCACTTTAGGCACCTAATCAGCTGCTTCAAGTTGTTTTTCAGAAGCTCCTACACTGATTAATTAATAATAATTAACATAGCCCAAAGGGGGCACTGTGAAAACCCTCCCATGTGCCATACTTAAATAATCTCTGGAGCAAATGACACCAGGTAAACATTGTTCATATTCCTGGACCAGATTCCATAGTTTTTTTTTCTTCCTCACCCAAAGAAACGCAGGGAGAAAGCATCCCAAGTGGATAGATCTGATGTGCTTATTCATGGCATTCACTTCATAGAATAGTTTAGGTTGGAAGGGACCTCAAAGATCATCCAGTTCCAACCCCCTGCCATAGGCAGGGACACCTCCCACTAGATCAGGTCGCTCAAGGCCTCATCCAGCCTGGCCTTGAACACCTCCAGGAAGGGAGCAGCTGCAACCTCCCTAGGCAACCCCTTCCAGTGTCTCACCACCCTCACTGTGAAGAACTTCCTCCTAATATCCCATTTAAATGTCCCCTCTGCCAGTTTAAACCCATTACCCCTCGTCCTGTCATTACAAGACCTTGTGAATAGTCCCTCCCCAGCCCTCCTGTCATCAGAATACTTTGCTTACAGTGGCTTCTCAGCAGAGATCTGTTCCATGCACTGGCTACTCATAATTGGTAGGCACAACTCTGGTTAAGCAAGGATTCACTATCACCTCAGTCATATCAGTTCAAGACACCTTTCAGATGTGCCTCATCACTGGGGACAAACACAACACACAGAGAATTTACCTGACACCTCTTCATCGTGAGCTTTCAGAGTGAACAGCGGCTTATCAGAACGAGCATCCAGGCAGTACACAAAGCCATCCTCTGTGCTTGCCTAAGGAAACCACAGCAGTTTAAAAACAACCAACCAGCGTCACTCATCTGGAAAAGAGCTCCTAAGAAATAACACCACCTTCTGGTAAATCCCTATGATCTGGGACAGGCTTACACTACTTCTTGGTAGGGCATGCACACACTGTATACAGGTCTGCATCCCCCAAGTCAGACTCCACCCAGCTGGTGCCTGAGCTCTTCTACATACCTAATGTCTGCTGCACTGGCTTACGTGCAAGTCTTAATCCTATACAGTTTCCAAAATTGTATCTTGAAGATGGCTGCAACTAAGCTTAGCTCTTGAGTTAGGCAATGAAGTACAGAGCCTTTAGCCTCTCATCAGGTCAAAGTCTTTGGAGCCATCCAGTGGCTACTTAATAGCTCTGTCCAAAGACAAGATACTGGGAGAGATCTACATCATAAACCCAGCAGAGCTGAGTGACTGATTTTAGCGGCTGTAAACACAAAGCAACAGAGAATCAGACAGCGATTGAGACAAAAGATATTTGTTTTTAAAATTATGATATAAATTTTATTTAAAAAACCCTCAACAAACCCAAGGTATTTTCACTCTATACCAGCTGTGACAGCAGTGGTCTCTAGTGCTGATTTGAAACACTGAATTAATAATTCTAATGTTCTGTGATTCACTGTGAAGCTGATGAGAGCAGCAGAGAAGCTGTGGGTATTGCATCACTGGAAGTGTTCACGACCAGGTTGGATGGGGCTTTGAACAACCTGATCCAGTGGAAGGTGTCCCTGTCCGTGGCATGGGAGGTTGGAACTAAATGATCTTTGAGGTCCTTTCCAACTGAAACTATCCTCTGAGTCTTTGTTTCAGGATCTTAGTTCTAATTAACTACTTCTCAGCTTCAATTGCCTCCTTACACGAAATACAACAGCAATTGTGCAAAGGAAGATACATCCCTGCCACTGAGCACTGTAACAACACAGCAAAGATCTCTGGAATGAAACAGCATCAGCAGCAACTGCTTTTCCATTGTTTTGATTGAGATATCAAGTAAGTCAGAAAAACAACCTAAAACCATCCTATCACACACTGCATTTTTAAAATAAGCAACACCAGCAGCCCAACTGTCCATTGGCTCTACTCTGTGAATCAGAAACAATAAAAGCACAAAAACACATGCTAAATGAAATGTCAACACCTCAAGAAAAGAAGAGCATGTACTCACCAAGAAATGACAAGGTGAAAAATGATTCCAAGTCACTCTTTCAACCTGACCACTGAACCTCCATATTCGATGGTTGTCCTGTGGGTTTCTGCAGTCATACAGCACAGCTGATCTTGGGGAAAAAGGGACAGGAAATTAAAAAAAAACAAACAACCCACCAAAAAAACCAAACAACCAAACAAAAAACCACCCCCACAAACCAACAGGAAGAACACTTTATGAAGTGTTATTTCTTTTGCCACTGGCATCTACAGAAGGTCCATGTAAACTACAATTCAAAAGTAAAAATAGAAAGAACTTCACTAAGCCTTCCAGCTCAGTAATAGATGAGAAATTCTCAGATAAGCACAAGCATTTTCCATGTGCTTCCAAGTTTCATCTTGTAACAAGCACCCATTCTATTGAAATTAAGGAAAGACAGATTCGATTTACTCAATACTGGAGATATTTAACAAACATGAGTTAATTATGCAAATATATCTCTTAATTCATACATATACATTTTTGGAACAGTCATCACTTGACTTTACTGATGTCTGATCATAATTAAGAAATCAGTTTGTGACACACCCAAAAATGTTTTCAAATATGCTTTAATTAAAAAAAACCAAAACTCTTTGCAAGTGGTTAGGCAAATGCTACTCCAAAAAGGACAAAGAGCAGATATGAGTTACTGGGCACTCTGAGATTCTTTGCAGGCTCTAGATCAGCCCAGTGGCAACAGAATCTGTCCCAACTCAAAAAACTCCTGGATGCAATGAAAGAAAGAAGTGATGACATCACTGCCACAATGTCTCACTGCAATCAACATCCACAGTGTAACCCACTCCCACTCCATCCTACAATTAAAGCCAAAGAAACATGATCTATATTACTCAGCTCTTTTACTAGGCATTTTATACCAGCAGCTTTAGTGCATATGCAATTTTTAATAGTCTAATTTCCAGCTTATGGAGGCATCTGCCAAGAGTCACTGAATAGCCTCTGGTCCCATAAGGCTTTACAGGAAGAATCCACAAAGGCAGTCTGTGAGTTTATAGATGTTACACTGGTTTATAGGTGTCCATGGTACCAAAGGGCTCAAGCAGCTGTCTCACTGTTTGGATTTTTTCCTTCATTTTATTGAACGAAGTCAAGGGGGACACAATGTGGACAGAAGCAGGTTCCTAACAACAATAAAAGTTTTTTTTCTCCAATACTTTAACTTAAGCAGATGTAGAAAAGCATAATAGAAGCCAGAGAACCAAAAAAGGCTTGGCTCTATAAATATTTTAACACACAAAGTCAAAGTCTTGAAAGAAGAATAGTAATTTTTTAAAAACCTCTAAGAAAATCATGATTACTGAACAAAATTATAAAGTTATCCCTATGAGATAGGAGAACAGAAGTTTTTTTTTGGCTGGCAAGGTTTGTAAGAACTGGCAGTTACAGAGCTAGTCCAAGTGTGCAGACACAAAGCATTTCATAGTATCTCCAGGCTGCAATCACAGGTGATGGCCTGATCCAAAAAATGCCACAAAGCCAAATGAAGGCACAAGCTCAGTCTGGAGTAGACATCTGGCACAGAAAATGTTGGTCCAGATGGTTAAAGATTTGGCTAGCCCTGAGACACTATTTTGGCCACATACAAACCTGACTACCTTGCTGGAAAAAACAAACAAACAAACAAACAAAAATACAACAACAAAAAAAACCCATTACCCAAATTTGGCACAGTTACACACAAATAAAGAAGAAAACATGAGGTAATATTGGATTCATTGAAGACTAATACCCTCCCTATATGCAACAGCTGAAAAGATTACCCTGACATACCTATCATAAGATCCAGAAATAAGGGTCTGAGTTTCAAACGGATGAAACTGCAGTGTCTGGACCTAGATAACAGAAGATTTTATTGTTTCAAATAAGCATTGAGACAATAGGCACACACACACAAACTCTCTGTGAACGAAACAGAGCGCACTCCCTCCTCCCCAAAACCAGCACATTTCCCCCCAAGCTCTCTCCTATTAAGCTTGTTGCTACTCAGATTTCTCATAAAACAGTGCAAGAAATTTTGATTTCAATCACCCCTACCCACTGGAAACATGATCTTTTCCAATATAATTTAACTGAACAGAACCACATGTCCCCTTTCTGCCCTAGATATTAAAAAAAATAATCCGGAGGGGGTAAAAGAATAGCTGCTTCCAGGGAAAGAATGTAGATGTTAACAAAAATAAACATCAGTTTGCCAAGGGCAGTAACTTTGTTGACAGCGAAGTAAGGTTATAGCTATTAGTAACGATCTTATTTTAATTACCATGAGATTAATTCATTTTCCAAATATCCATCACTACAGCATTTTAGTATCATTTATTTCTTACCTAGAACAAACTGTAAGTGATACTCATTGTTTCCTTAAGCTACAGTTTGACCTGTGCTCACAGATCTGTTTCTGGTAGTTTATACCAGCAATATTAGATTCTCAACCACCAGGGCTTTCACACAAAAGGCACTGCAAAAACTGCTGTAAATGTTTTTGCAAACTTTCTAAAGGATTAACTTAAATAGCATTTTTTAAAGGAAATGCAGTGCTGTTTGCAAAGCAACTCATTCATAAATTAAAAGAATTCTGCAGTTACTGGAAAAATCACAGTACTGTGGTTTTGACGGTTCACGACTAAGCAGCAAATGAAAAACTGCAGTTATTTTTCATCCGTACTTTACAGCAGAAGAAACACCCCAAATATTACAAACCTTGTCTGTATGTAGCATCAGGCTGGCTGCTGGCTTGCCCGCAGACATGTCCCACAAAATCACAGTATTGTCAGCAGATGCACTTGCTAAAACATTCCTGATTATGAATAATTTAAAAACAAACAAACAAACAAGTTTTAAAGGTCTTTATATAAGCAAATATAGAATCATAGAACCAGTCAGGGTTGGAAGGGACCACAAGGATCATCCAGCTCCAACCCCTCTGCCATGGGCAGGGACACCCTACCCTAGATCAGGCTGCCCAGAGCCTCACCCAGCCTGGCCTTAAACACTTTCAGGGATGTGGCCCCAACCACCTCTCTGGGCAACCTATTCCAGGCTCTCACCACTCTCACGGTGAAGATCTTCCTCCTCGCGTCCAGTCTGAATTTCCTCACCTCCAGCTTTGCTCCATTCCCCCTAGTCCTGTCACTACCTGATAGCCTAAAAAGTCCCTCCCCAGCTTTTTTGTAGGCCTCCTTTAGATACTGGAAGGTCACAATAAGGTCACCTCGGAGCCTCCTCTTCTCCAGACTGCAAAATACATTCAGAGCCTGTGCTGGCCTGAAGCTAATTGGAGGATTTTAATGAGAAATTAGATTATGGGCTAAAAAAAGGAAATCAAGATTATGTCTACTCTACTCATAGGTTGGCCAAGATGTATAAGAGTTAGAACCATAACACAGATAAGACAGAGCTGTTTGAGCTGCTCTTGCTGTTGCATCTCTCTCTCTCTCCTTGCCATCTAGCTGGATCTGTGTAACTCTACTAACCAGTTTCCTACTTTTTAGCCCCCCTAGCCAATTTTCCTCACTTACCTGGCACATAAGACAGATAGTGGGATAAGACTGGGCAGTGGGGGAAGGTCATAGGGTGTTTGGGAACCCCTCTTGGGGATTCTGCTCACTGGGAGGGGTGTGGTGTTTCTGTATTACCTTTTTACTGTATATATCTGTAAATATCTGTAATATATAGTAAATATTTGCTTGTATATTGTGCAAAGCTGTAATATAAAGCTTCATTTATTAACTTCCAGCTGACTGAGTTCTAGCCTGGGTTATTTCAAAGGTAGGGGGGGGCAGATTACTGCTGAACCACCACAGAGCCAGATTCTGAGATTAACACCACTCTGGTCTACTGACTCTATCTCTCAAGCCTGAGAGATAACTCCCTGAAGGTAATTCTAAGTTACAAGACTACAAACAGACTATACTAGTACAATACTTATAAATAACAACACTGACATGTTTTTTGTATTTACCTGCTGATACTACTTAAAGTGTCATTTACTGGAAGATTTCTCAAAGAAAACAAAGCCAAAAAAAAAAAAAAGGCTTTTAAGCACTTTCTTTCCTTTAATGTTAAGACAGATTTTTAAACATTACCTATGCAACACAGTTCTGTTTGCATACACAGACAGCAAAGAGCCAGACAAACCTGTTTTTAGAACACTTTGCTCTCTTAATATCTGAGTATTTATGTAACTGCTGAAGACCCAACAGTGTATATCCTCCTGGAATGCTGAAGTGAACCACTAACATTGTAGTTTACAGGCCCCAGGTTTCAATTTCAATTTGATGACTGTGTTAAGAGCAATAAACACACAGTTTAGAGGTTTAATCAGAAATCCCCCAAAACATTCCCAAAAGGCCTGTTAGATATGCAGTGCAATTGATATCACTGCTCCACTGCTCTTAAAAACAGATCTATTACTTCAACATGTTGCTTCTGATTGAAACTGCTTTCCCCTTACTTTTTTCTTTTTATATTAACCAAGTGCTTCTGACTGAAAGAGCTAATATTCTCCTGGAAACATTCTCCCAAACAATGTTACAAAGGAAAAGTAAGAAAACACATAGGGAAGGCTATAAGAAAATGCATAGTGAAGGCTATGAGAACATTTTACAGTAACACCATTATGACCTACAGGCAGGAAGTTATTTATGGAGAGCTGTCACAGCACATCTTGCTTAAAAGAACCCCAAACAACCAACAACAGAACATTTAAATATAAGCTGCTCTGAGGATTTCCTTCTCCCCTAAGCTTTCCACTTCAAGGCTACTTCTATTTCCTGGATGATAAAACAGTATCAATAAGCTCATAACTCAGACATCACCAAATTATGTATTCCAGACACTTAACTACTCTGGGCACAATTTTTGTGACTTGTCTCTATAGTATCACCAGGTAACCATTTCCAGGTACATGAAAGCTAATCTTTTTTTTAAGACTGGTGGAATGATCATTGACACTCTGTTCATATGTATTTAAGAACAGACAGCCCACTCTAAGTTAAGAGGGCAATTTAAGTACACTTCCTGCATACTTGTGTGGGTGTTTCCTTTTTCAGCACCTAGATAACAAAGCATTAGGAATGAAGGCTCACACCTGCTCATCAGGAGTATGCAGAGGTGACCTCTGTACCTTCAGAGGTATTTATGACTGCAGGAGAAGAAAAGTGTAAATCAGCCCGTGTCTGACTGGAAGGGTTTCAAGGCCCATGTTGAAGATCCTCTGACAGCTGAACTGTTAACAGCCACCTAAGCAATAAAACCTAGGAGTATCTTTATTTCAATCAGCACATTGTCTTTGACCTCTCTCCCAAGATGGGCCGGATTTGTACTGCCTCAACAGCAGCACTTTGTTGCTAGTACACTCAGACAACAACAAATCCTCTCCAATGACCCAAAGGTCAGAGGCATTTCTACACACATGCTATGAGGATTCTTCCACTCTCCTTGCTGTTCACAGATCTGGGGCAAAAGCCAAAGGGAAAAAAATAGCATGGCAAGGACTTCCTTCTAGATATCTAATTCTGTCTGTTGAAATCGTGTTTCAGGTCATTAGTAAACTGGCACAGATCAGGGCAGCCCTTTGCTTCTCCAATTTGTGCATCTGAGTTCAATGTAGCAACTTCATCAAATATCTTAGACCTACCTTAGCCCTGCCCTCATTTGGAAAACCTGCAAATAAAAAGTGATCAGCGATATCTGGCTTTTGAAATAAAAATTAATCAAGACTTACAGTTTAAAAAAAAACCAAAAAACCAAGAAGGAGGGTTAATTTGAGAATTGCTTCATTTCGGTACTGCTTTCCAATCCAATGTTGTATCACATTAAGATTCTGGATTTGTGAGAAAAATGTATGCCTAATTAAGTATGTAAATTTGTAACATCCACTGTTATTCAAGTATTCTTTTACCTGCTTTGTTTATTCCACGAAAGATCAAGTACAGCATCAGTATGTCCTTTTAGGGTGCCCTCTGAAGATAAACTCTGTGTGTGCAGACACAACATAAACAGACTTTAAAATTACAGCCCCAGTGGAAATCAAGCATGACAAGACACCAGTATGAATTCCTAACAACCTAATGTTTTTAATTATTCTCACTTGTTTTAACAAGTATTCTGACAGAACTGTCTTTGCAGTTCTTACACCTCACCTCCTACCCCAGGTCTCAGTCTGCTCTATTCAGAGCCAGTGGCCTTATGGAACTGGATGCTACCCTGACTGCCAAGATGCAGCTTCTTCACTCCCAGCAGTTCCCTCTCCCTCTCCTCTGAACTAAGCTTTAGGTCTTTGTAACTGCCAGCTTTCACAAATTCTAACTTAAAATGGTTCGGCAACTGGAAACCATCTATAAGCCACATCATCCTTCTAAGGAAATCCCCTTCAAAATTAGAGTGGTTCTTTAGCTGACTAACACTGCAATGTTCCTTCATTTGGGAAGCCAAGATTAGACAGATACCCAGCATTCACCTTCCCTATTTACTCTAGGAAGCACTTTTAACATCACTTAACTTCAGGAAGTGCTATCTTTCATTCTTTCATCCCAAAGAATATAGACTAATCATACCACCACATTCAGGCATACAGTGAGGGTCGTTCATCTCACATAACTTCGCATCCAATCTAAACCTCAGACTTCCTCTTTGGTAGTTAAGGCTTTTTCTGCAGTCCACTAAAAGAAGCTCAGCAATTCTCTGACTTTGCCTTAGACAATCTTGATGACTAGCTTAAGATATACTTAAATTTCATGTAGCTAAAGCTAAGAGAGGTGTAACTGTGTACCTGTATTTTACTATTGCAAACTTTGTCCCTTGTTGCTCAGTGCCTTTTCAACTCTGAATCATAGAACAGTTTAGGTTGGAAGAGACCTCAAAGATCATCCAGTTTCAACCCCCTGTCATAGGCAGGGACACCTCCCACTAGAACAGGTCGCTCAAGGTCTCATCCAGCCTGGCCTTGAACACCTCCAGGGAGGGAGCAGCCACAACCTCCCTGAGCAACCTGTGCCAGTGTCTCGCCACCCTCACTGTGAAGAACTTCCTCCTAACATCCTGTTTAGATCTCCCCTCTGCCAGTTTAAACCCATTATCCCTCATCCTATCATTACAAGACCTTGTGAATAGTCCCACCCCAGCCCTCCTGTAGGTCCCCTTCAGATATTGGAAGGCTACTATAAGGTCTCCTCGAAGCTTTCTCTTCTCCAGGCTGAAAAGCCCCAACTCTCTCAGCCTGTGCCTACTGCAGACAACCATGCCACTATCTTCTGTAGACTGTCAAAACACCATCTTTTAACCTGACAGCATCTGACCAGATTATCTTGGATTTTACTTTGTAGGGAAAAAAAAGAGTAGTAACATTACTCTATCTATCCAACCAGATAAGCCATTTTGCAATACTTACTTTCTTTCCTTTCTTCTTTGTGTTTTTCTCTTTCTTGCTTCCAAGAGAAAAGACGGGTTCTAAGGATTCTACTACATCAAGGTCCCAAACGTCAATAACTGGAGTCATGTTACCCACCGCAACGTAATTCCCTACAAGCAGAAACCCAAATGCAACCATGTTAAAGCTACAAAAGAATATATCTGGCAATTCAGCTCTTGCTTATTTCTTTGATAAAGTAAGACTTAAGTGCCAGAATCTTCTATATGAACAGATCCGATGTTTCTAACTGACAAGGAGCAATTTTAAGATATCAGCTGACAGCTCTCCAATACAGTTCCTCTTCAGTACAATTAACTGTTCAAAGAAGCTGTATAAAGTTGCATGTTTTGTTTGGGCTTTCTAAAAGGGAAAAAAGCCTTTGTGCTATGGTAAAAAAAAAAAAATCTGTAAACCACAGAAAAATGGCTACTAAATACGTAAGTATATATACTGTTTTCCATGTTTTACAGTTAATCAACTGCATTGGTCATTACGAGCTTGAACAAAAGCAACCTTTTATTTGCAAACAATATACAGTAGATTAGAGAAGAGCTTCCTCTGGTCTGCTTGTTGGAAATAACTGAATTATTTGTGATAAAATCAGTAGTTTACTCAAACCACTTGTTATAGCCTCATCAATACGATGACTGTATCACCTAACCATAAAAAAACTAACATTCAATTTTTCCATCTTAGTATCTTGGTTTAAGTTCTGTTTGTGCCACTGGAGGAAATTATTTAGCGAAAACATTACAATTACTTACTTTCCAAGGAAAAACTATTTAATTGGACATTTCTTTTGTAATTTACCTAGTGATTCATCAGGACTGGGATCAAAATTCAACCACTCCAGACTTAAAGGATAAGCAGGCAAGATAATATCATGATGTACATAAAATGAGTCTTCTTCGTGGTTATATACTGAAAAAGAATTAGATACACAAGACATGAGTGAAGAGTAAAAGCAAGCAACTATTAACACTCCACTCCTTCTGCAAAGGACAAATGTGGTAAACACTTAATAGTCAAGGAGATACAGGAAGTAAATTTGTAGTGTGTTCAGAGTTTCAGCATAAAGACCAGAGCCTCCAACTACTAATGTTATGTAACAAACAGCATTGTCTGAAGACCAGAGCCTCCAAGTACTAATGTTATGCAACAAACAGCATTGTCCTGTGTACTTTAAATAAAGAAGTGACAAGTTCAGCAAAGCTTAGATACTTCATTCCTAGCATTACACACTATTTTGCTTGTAAGATCACTTCAAAAGAGATGCTTTGTAATCCACTACTTTCTACACCAGAATATAATTAAAAAAAAAAAAAAAGAGAAGGAAAGAAAGAAAATAAATGCATCCAGATTAAAGCAAAGAGGAAATGGAGGTAAAATATAAATAGTTTTCAGATTAGAGGAATTTGAAGAAGGTCAGCAGAAGCTTCCTTTAGCAGGTTGTAACAGATAGAGAGAAGAGTTATGGTAAAGCATCCACCTATGAAATACAGCATTCCATCTAGCCAGATATTTTCCTCCTTATAATAAAATAACTTACTAACTGGACAGCAGAGAAAGCCCATCAATTAAGCCCATTAATGGGCATGTTCAGATACTAACTAAAGTTTTCAGTTAAGTGAATATTGTTGGTAGTCAGCTAAGAAAGGGCTATCCAATGTTACAAACTGCAGAAGTCTGTGCTACTGTTCTGTAAGGTTATTGGGAAAACGCCTCCAGATTCTGAAAATGACAGATGCTGGTATCTGAAGAGATGCTTTCAAATACTTTGGTCTTATTGTTTTCTTAAAACAGAATACTTTGCTAGCAGAAACATGCACCACAGTAGAAGTAGCCAGAAACATTCCCCCAAAGAATCACTGTAAGAAAACATGGTAGCTTCAGCATACTCAGTAGCACTCCCTGCTGCAACAGAAAATGCCTTTACATGGTAAAACTAAAGCCATCGCCAGAACAAGTGGCATTCAGACCTTAATAAGGAGCATCTCTTCTAAAACTGATAAAGGTGCCCATTCTTCTGCTCCTAGCAGTAGAAAGCCCATTTAAAGAAGGAAGGAGAAAGCTGAAGGGAAAAAAAAAAACCCAACAAACAAACTAAAGCAAATAAACCACTAGAGAAAGCTTACATGATATGAAAAGACTCCTTGAAAATATTGTGTTCAGAGAATGCAAATGCCATTGTTCAGAGAAGGAGAATGCCACAGTGCTTTCTAAGTATCATTAGAAATTAAATAAGGAAACACTATGCATCCTAAAAATTCACGCTATCCTCTATGTAACAGTAACTCCACGTGAAATACTGCAGTTCTGGTAAGAGGCTAAAGCATAGTCCTATAGAAAAGGGAACAAAACTGTACACAGGGCAGATGGGGACAAAAAAACCCTCCAAACCCCCTTCTACACAAATGTATGGAACACACTGTAGGCAAGATACATTCACTATATTCACCATAAGAAACAAATCTTGTGTTACTTACCATGGACCTCCAAACTACAGTAATCTTTATCAACTTTTCCGCAAAGGACAAGATTGTCACTGGGTTTAATCAAAAAGTCCTCCTGTTCATATTGATCCTGAACAGCAAAAATGAGAGTAGATGACAACAGATGTTAAGCAGAGCACATAAAACCACAAAACTACACATTCTAAAGGTTGAATCAGTAATAATTTTTACCGTAACTGAAAAGAAAGCCAAACACCCTGATGCCCATCTGCCTTAAAACATCTTAGGGTGGTAAACAGAGAAAGGCAGACCAAATCATGGAGAGACTGAATAGTTATTATACAGACTGACAGACTGTTTAGTGGACCTAGGTGGGTTGTGAGAGACTGTTTAACTACCAAATATTAAACTGTATTTTGAGGCTACCAAGATGCAGCTGAAAAGAAAGTCACAACCAGGAGCCCACATACACAGCTTATTTCCCCTGTGCTCTCACGCCTTGAGCATCTATATAGTGTAAAAACGTTTTACACAATAAGCACTCTGCAACTGCTCCTCACATCCAAGAAGCAATTCCAAGAGCATTAAAGCACTGTCTGCTTTCTGGAAAATATCTTCAGAAAACTACTGCCTGCAGCTATGCTGGGCATACAGCTGTGCCAGAACAGATGTAACCTCTCCTCTAATTTCCATTGTTACTGAGGAATGGCAGGCATTCAGGGACTTTATCTTAGTGGAAAACTATGAACTGTACATAAAAGTCAATAGTCTCACAGAGCACCATCCTTCTTGGGACTTCTTGTTGCAAGTGTTGTATGTCTTTATTGATTCACTTCAAGCATATTTTCACTATTTGAATTCTGCCTAGTACTGCAATTCCTTGAACTAATCAACTTAATGTTACACAATGTGCAGTTTTCAGCACTAATAACAGTAAATACCAGAAGACAACAGAAAACACATGCTGAAGGACTAAACCCAATTCTCTTTCAGAATCTGTAGAAAGGACTTGATTGTAGGAAGAAAAGCCTGAGAAAAAGGTGTTGACTTTTTCCACTGTCTGGAAGAAAGTCAACTTTTCTGACAGAAAATAAATGCAGCTCATATTCTCTCCAAATTCCCATGTGAATACCTCTTTGACTATAAAATTCATTTTTAAAGCATTCCTCTCCTCTACTGGTACACAGGAGAAAGAAATATCATCAACCAGTCAGTGGAACACAGAGAAACCACACAGTACCCTAAATTGCATATAGCAAGTGAAATTGTTCTAAAGATAAGACATATGGCTTCCTCCTTTAGCTTTGTTATAGCATGTGAAGTCAATGCCCTGCCAGAGCCCACACACATTTGACAATGCTCCCTGACATGCAAACTAAATGCTGTGGTAGAAACCTACAGCTACTCTTCTTTCAATCTCACTAGCTTTGTAAAGAGTCCAAAATGTTACAGAAAGGACAGACAGAAATCTCAGAATCTTTATGTTTAGAAGAGGTCTCAAAAATTCATCTACTCCGTCACCCTGACCCAGATGATCATAGTCTCTCCTGGCTGCTCTCCAGATTAAGTCATCTTTTGTGATGAAACTTCACCTTGTAGCTGATTTCTATAATCTCTCCATGTAAATTAACTCAATCACAAGTTGTAGTCTATCCTTCTCAACTAAAGGGTGGAATATTCTCTGGAATATCTGTCTTTTCTGAAGAGGTACCAAATATTCTTGCCAGTACTGCTGACACAGTTAAGCCTGTGTCGACTGCAGCCAGAGACTTCTTTGATCCGTGCAGAGCTCTTACAAAGCCAGTTCCTGTAAAGACATTCCCCACCTGATCCAATATGGAAACCGATACAGGCAGAAGAAGCCATTTTTACACAACATGCTTTATATATATGCTTAACAGGGACGTTTCTTCATTCCATATCCCTAATTTGACATGTAGCCTGAGTCCACTAGTTTTGTAATTTGGCTTGTCAGTGGCCTGAGATTTATTATTTCTCCAAGTATTATTTGTGTCCTACTAGGGAAGTGACAAATCACGTCACATACAGAAGCATATGATTTAAGTAAGTCACTTCACCTTAACAGATGACTTACATGTGAAAAGCACACATAGAGGGGACTCTACCAAGCCACTGCAAGAGTTCCCTCTGATCAAAAGTCTGGCAAAGCTCTGGAAAAGGCCTGTAAGTACTTACAGAACCTAAGGCAGTAATGGAAATCATAACTGTTTCATAAGTTTATGCCATTAAAAATGCTTAGCATTTTAATAGTACTTACAGTGGTTTTTAGAGTGATGTATGGATCATGCTCATTACTCCCATATACGGCCAGAGTAGCCAGAGAGTCTCCTAGTTTTAGATCACCTGGATGGGAATTTCAGAACATTTTTATACCTGTTAATGACAGCTGGCATTAGAAACTCCTGTACCAATACCTGTATTACCTGAATTGCAACACAGCAAGAGTGAACTCCAAGTTCCAAACACAAGAACCGCAGTAAGTTAAATTCCTTAGTGCCTTCTGGGACTTCTGCTGCTCTTCTCCAGCACTACAGCAGGGGGAGTGACAATCCTGTCTACATACTGCCTGTTCTAGTATCAGTGAGGGGGGCACCAAATTGTTTCACTGACTAAATAAATTACTTTCCCAATTGGAACAAGTAAATAATTTTAAAATGTGAACTTCTAGCATTTCAAACGTAGTGCTGTGTAGTTTTAAGATACATTAGCATCCAAAATACAACATGAAGTGAAAAGGTTCTTTACTCACACTGCCTGTTATTTAATTTTTTCTTACCTGTGCATTCCTCCTCATCATAGTTTTCCAAATCATATTCATCGAGTTCATGATCGGACTGGTCTTCATTTTTATGAGAAGACTTAGCTGCGTCAGGGATGGCTTCACTTGTGCCACATGCTGTCTGGCCTTCATTACTACCCCCAGCACCATCACTGCTTGAAGAAACACATTCCTGAGAAACTCACATTTAGAACGCCTCCAGGTAATTGGTTAGGGGACAGCTAACAACACTTCAACACACAATCCATGCTGTCCACATGGGCTTCATATTTTCTGCCAATAATCGCAAAGTCCATTCAATCCTTTCTTTTCTCTAAATACAAGACATACTATTTTCAGGTTTCCAAAGATCTTCCCTGAAAGCTTTCAAGACAACAAGCAGTACAAACTGCTCTACAGAGCTAAACTGTGTGTCTAAATCCCTTTTCTCTCTCAACCTCACTTCTGTCCATTCCTCCTTTTTTTTTTTTTTTGCCATCTACAAGCCCTATCATGTATGATGAAATTCAATATTTTAAAGACCTCATTTTCTCATACTTTCCACACTCACATTAGAAGAAAAAAAAAACAACATAAAAATCATTAGTTAGTAATGCATTAAAAAAATGACAGGACAAGGGGTAATGGGTTCAAACTGTCAGAGGGGAGATTTAAATGGGATGTTAGGAGGAAGTTCTTCACAGTGAGGGTGGCAAGACACTGGAACAGGTTGCCCAGGAAGGTTGTGGCTGCTCCCTCCCTGGAGGTGTTCAAGGCCAAGCTGGATGAGGTCCTGAGCAACCTGTTCTAGTGGGAGGTGTCCCTGCCTATGGCAGTAGGTTGGAACTGGATGATCTTTGAGGTCTCTTCCAACGTAAACCATTCTACGATTCTATGATTATAGATTACTTCCTGTTTTTCTAGTTTAAAAAAAAAAAAAAAAGCAATTTCTAGACTTGTTTTCTAAATCCTGTGTGCCTGTAATTCTTTTTGTAAGCTTATTTACTGTTTTTGTTAAAGCAGAGAAACAAAACTTAGCAGAACCACACAATTAAGGACTTTTCAATGCTGTATGGAGACATCGTATCTACACTTTCATACCTGAATCATAAATATACCCAAGTTGTGTTCTACCTTTTTTTGCCAAAGCATAAAGAGCAAATTATTCTGAGCTCTGCTGCAGCCTCCAGAATCATTCAGATTGTAATGCCTCACCCTCAGCATCCAGTTTTTCACTCTTGGGGACTTCCACCTTGCTTTGTCACATCTCCAAAGCACCTATGGCTACAAACCCAGCTTTTCTCCAAGTGGGAATAGCAACTCCAGCGAAAACCATGCCCAAACATGTCCCTGTGGACTTCATCTGAAATGTTCAGCTTGTCAGATGACACTTGGTTTACAAATGAGGAACCGCATGGGAAGATAACCTATGTTGTCGCACCCACTCAGAAGGCAGGGTATACTCCATCCAATATTTCTCTTTTCACTCTCTGGATAAACGACCCTCCCGGGCCACCAAGTTCAGCTGACAGAGTCATTCCAGTAAGAACTCGTGCTAGTTGGTACCGATCCCTATTACTGCTTCCCAAGCCAGCTCTTCAGCGAGCCCCACTGGATTGTGAGGTGAGCCGGTGCCCGAATAGGGCCCGGGTGCCTGCTCCTCTCCACAACTCTTATCAGTAGCGAAGCCCGGGAGACCTCAGCCCCGTTTACAGCAAAGCCCAGTAGACACGCCACGCCACACAATACAAGCCGACCTGTCCAGCCCGGCCACCCCAGCCGCGCTCCCTCAGCTCACCCCTGCCTGTCCTGGGCCTCCCCGATGAGACGATTCAGCTCCTCCTCGCTGAGCTGCACCTGCGGGGAGGGCACAAACAGGGGTGAGAGTGGGCGGGGTGGGGGGGAAAGGGTCCCTCAGCCCGGGCTGGGGGTCTGGCCTCACTCTCACCTTGTCCGGCGTTTCTTTGGCGACGCCGCAGCGCACCCAGGCGGCGCACGTCACCGGGCAGCTCATGGCATCGGCGGCACTCAGCGCTGCGCTGGCAGCACGTGCGGGCAGCTCCGGCGCACACCGAGTGACATATGCGGGCACGTGGGTGAGTGCTCTGTCTGCAATGGTCAGAGACAACGGAAGGGGCGGGACATTCTTGTGACGGCATCGCTGAGCGCCGGGAAACGCCGACGGGAGAAGAGACGCGGGAAGGGGCGGATGGCCCTCAGCGGGGCGGAGCCACACGGGAAGGGGCGGATGGCCCTCAGCGGGGCGGAGCCACACGGGAAGGGGCGGATGGCCCTCAGAGGGGCGCGGCCACACGGGAAGGGGCGGATGGCCCTCAGAGGGGCGGAGCCACACGGGAAGGGGCGGATGGCCCTCAGCGGGGAGGGGCCACACGGGAAGGGGCGGATGGCCCTCAGCGGGGCGGATGGCCCTCAGCGGGGAGGGGCCACACGGGAAGGGGCGGATGGCCCTCAGCGGGGCGGATGGCCCTCAGCGGGGAGGGGCCACACGGGAAGGGGCGGATGGCCCTCAGAGGGGCGGATGGCCCTCAGCGGGGAGGGGCCACAGGAGAAGGGGCGGACGGCCCTCAGCGGGGCGGATGGCCCTCAGCGGGGCGGGCCTGCGGGCTGGGCGCGGCGAGGGCGGACCCTGTGTGGCCTTTAAGGGGAGGAGGCGAGGGAGCAGTCCTCGTTTCAGAGAGGCTCAGTGGCTTCTCTTAGCTGGCTGTTTCTGCCTGGCCTCTATGGGAGACCAGTGGCCTTCAGCAACAGTTGCTCTGGTTTTCGTTAAATTAGTTGCAGAGGGGTGCTTAGTTGTTACTCCTAATTGAAGTTCTTCACAGTGAGGGTGGTGAGACACTTGCACAGGTTGCCCAGGGAGGTTGTGGCTGCTCCCTCCCTGGAGGTGTTCAAGGCCAGGCTGGATGAGGCCTTGAGCGACCTGATTTAGTGAGAGGTGTCCCTGCCTATGGCAGGGGGTTGGAGCTAGATGGTCTTTGAGGTCTCTTCCAACCTAAACCATTCTGATTCTATAACAAGCTGAGCTAATTAAGAGAAGCAGCTAATTTTTCCAACACAGTTGTTTCTGTAATCAATACATCTTTTAAATGTCTTCAGGGATGGCATCTTCATTGACATGGGCAGCCTGCTCTGGTGGTTGACAGCCCTTTTGGAGAAGAAATGTTTCCTAATGTCTAAAGCTCACTTGGTTTGACTTAAGTCTGTTTTCTCTGGTCCTATTGCTTGTTAGCTGGGAGAAGAAAATTACACCCACCCTGCTACAACCGCCTTTTGGGTAGTTGTAGAGAGGAATAAGGTCTCCTCTGAGTCTTCCTTTAGTTCAGGCTAAACAGCCCCTGTTGACTCAGCTGCTCCTCATAAACTCTAAGCCTTCACTGGGTAGCTCTGCCATCTTTAGCTGAGTCTGGGACCAGCTCCCAAGACTCATTTAATACCAGAACCTAGCACTCTGCCATGTAAAAGGACCTCAGGCAACTGCTCCTCCTGGCTGCTCAGGTGAAGCAATAAGCTGCCTCACCTCCATGCACTTCAAATCATCCACTTTCTGCACTAGATCATGACTGCCCTGCTTTCAGAGAGAGACCTCCCCCGATGATGTTTGCCTCCATTTTGGCTCTGAAATATCCCAGCAGAAATCCACCAAAATTAAAGGTTTGGAAAAACCTTTTTTTGCTACCGCACTCAAACATTTGTCCAAGGAGAAGAAGCCAATACATAGAACCAATGGTGAGAGGGAGCTGCAGGGAGTTGTGAAGGCCTGGCATCAACACAGGGGGTCCTGCTTTTTACCCTCCCAAATGTCAGCATCCCATGCTGGCTAACTCATTAAATCAGAGGAAACAGAAAAAAATGTCAGCTGGTGCACAGAGGAAGGTAGCCCCTTGCTAGCACACAGAATTCACTGCTGTTTCCATCACTGAAATCTTAATTTAGCGGATAACTGCAAATTACATGGATGGGAAGCTGAGGTTAGGGGAAGGAGCATTTCCCATGGTAAAGCTCCTGGACTTGGCAGCTGAACTTCATCTCAGAGGCTAGACTGGCTACATTATTTCATCCACATGTCACCAGATAGCACCACTGTAACATTTTCCTTGTTTGTATCCTGATTCTTCTGTGGTTCCGCCATGAGAGAGAAATAAGTATCTCTGAAAATGTTACTCCCCCTTCACTGTTCACCAACAGGCTGCACTTTGTCCTAATGTAGAGACAAACACACCTAGGCAAACATGAGCATTTCTGCTTATTGCTGCTAGTGCCCTGTAGCACAGGCATCCTAGTTCTACCTGGGGTCTAGGTAATTGCCAGGCTTGCATTTTGGTACTTTTGCCTTTTTGCTGGGCTGTTATTATTCACTTTGCTGGCCACCTTCTCTTACAGCGTTCAAGGATTGCTTTTTGTCCTCCCACACACAAGTTGGCTACAGTTTGACTGTCACTCTTCCTCCAGATTCTGAGGGAAGTTTTGTGTGAGCAGATGCAATCCCCAAAGGACAGCCATAGGAAAGAGTTATGCAGCAAAGAAGAGGAAAGCAAGGTTACTTTCTAGTGACTGTTGTTCCTGCATATGGTTTTGGGGTGGGGGGGTGGAGGTTTGTTTGGGGTTTTTATTTTATTTCCTTCCCCTTTTTTTTTTTTTTTAAGCTAGATACATTCACAGTGTGGAGATTTCCCAAAAAACACTTGATGCAGGCTTGTTTTCACTGAAGCAATACCCAGAGGGGGCACACATGCTCTACCTTCCCTCTCAACACATACATAATCACAAAATAGCAGTGTACTAGGGAGAGGCTTCCCAGCAGAAGTACCAAAGAGACTTGAAGAAAGAGAAAGCAAGGAAAATAGCTAGGAACTCCATGTATGGATATTACAGCTTAGGGAACTGCAGTTATTAGTAATATTTTTAAATTTTTTTTTCCTATGAGCCTGTCCACAAATGCTGGGTGATTCCAATGCATCATTACACATTTGTTAGGGATGTGGAGCTGGGTTTCAGGGTCTTCTTAAGAAGAAATATCCCCTTAAATATGTTATTGTTCCACAGTGCTTTAGCAATCACAGAGATGGAGTTGAAGGAGTGCCGTCCCAGGCATGAAGCTCCCTGAAGACACCTGAGATAGTAACTGAGACCTAGTGCAGTACAGCCCACTCACCCCAAGGAACCAGAAAGGATGACTCATAGGTTATAGCACATCAGTAAAAGAACCCCCAGTCTCGTTGGCATTTAATGTCCAAAGATGACTCAGACACAAAGTTGTGAGGCTTAGGAAAGAAAGCAGATCATTTCTTAATTTAGATGGAATTCTGACACAGCCACTAGAAGAATTTTGGGATGATCTTAAAGAGCCGTCCTACTCAGGAATGAGCCTATATACTAATAGAAGTCTCTCTGAATCTCTGCTAGTTGAAAGAAATGGCTGGGAAGAAAGATACAAGCGCCAGGAGACAAGGACTCAAATGCCTGTGCCAGGAAGGGTGCAAGGTCCAAGTTCAGTTCCTGTGGAAATAAAAGGTTTCTGACCAGAAGAATTGTCATCAAACACTCTCATGCCAGAGTCTGTTCTGGACTGGCCTTGGACCTTTCCTAAATACGAGTTTCAAAAACTTAAAGGCTTCCTCCTACCCCCATCATCAGAGATCAGTTAGACACAGCAGTATTTCTCCTCCAGAGCTGATTTGTGCCTGGAACCTTTCTTAGACCCATTTCTTATCTTCTGATATCTTTTCATTCCAGTGGACCTCCACAAAGTAAGGCAAGATGGGCCAGTAGCGATTCTCACTGGTTCAGTTTAGTTACCTATTCTGGTATCAGGAATTGCTGCCTGTTTGAGATGAAAAGCACTAAAACATTTTCCCTGTTTCTGGATTCATATTTGACCCATTGCAACCTACTGTTTTTCACCTGAAGATGCAAGTTTCAGATAGTTCTTAGCAACAGGAAGTGTGTGCCTGCATGTTGTTCAAGGTGGTGTCATAAACATTCAGAAAGGTTCAGGTGGGTTAAGCTACCTAGCAAGAAGGGCAAGCTTTTCTTCTGGCATGAATTTAGCAGGTCAAGAACATTGAGTCCAGTGGGGAAAATCAATGGCTTCTCAAAGAGAAGCTCCAGCTTCCTTTTTAGAGGATATATCAAGGTGCCCAGAGAGCTAGAGCTCCTCTGTACACTAAGGCTGGAAAGGAGAAGAGAGCTGTTTGATGAAGGAGTCAAAGCAGCTGGGGGCAGCAAGGTCTTACAAAACTCTTTGAAAACCTGGGTGTGAGGAGGAAGTTCTTCACCATGAGAGTGGTGAGAGCCTGGAATGTGTTGCCCAGGGGGGTGGTTGAGGCCACATCCCTGGAGGTGTTTAAGGCCAGATTGGATGAGGCTGTGGGAAGCCTGATTTAGGTTAGGGTGTCCCTGCCCATGGCAGGGCGGTTGGAACTAGATGATCCTTCTGGTCTCTCTAACCCTGACTGATTCTATGATTCCTTCCAAAGGAGTGACAGAAGAAATACCTGTATCTCCCAAGGGAAGGAATTAAGCTGCTATCTCACTGCAAGCACCCTCCAAGGTGCTACTGACAGTAGTGTCTGCTGATAATGTGGCCGCAATAGCTTGCACAGATCAGCACAAGTATCCAGCTGGAAACATTCAGGAGCCACCTCACCACTGGCACCAAAATTTATGGTGGGATTATTTCCTGATCATCAGTGTGCACATGTTGCCCACCTGAGATATATTTGCCATCACTTCCCATCTAGCCCTGACTGATTCTATGATTCTATGAACCTGAAGAGCTCCAAGTGTCCAAAGCTCTGAGGGGACCTTGGTATACCTTGAATAATCGTGAAACTGCCAAAAAGCATTGTAAACATTTCTAGTATGACAGCTGGAGCGTACTACAAGGCCATGAAAAGGTTCATCTTGCAAATCATGTGGGCTGTAAGCAAGAAAACAAGGGGAATTTTATGTGTTTTATGAGAAGTTAAGCTGTAGGCTTATGACTGTGGTTCAGCTGACCTCTTCAGATGAGGAGGGGAAAGGGATTGATATACTGGCATGCATCTCCCTAAAAAAAAAAAAAAGTTTTCTCAAATGAGCTGCAAAATATTAGTGTTTTGGTCCCAGAAATGCTGAACAGCTAAAAGCAAAGCCACAATATCAAGAACTCCTCTAACTGAAGAAAAAGAGTACTTAAGAGTGGCTTTGAAACACCAAGGGCAGCCTTAAAAGTCATCAAGGTTGCCTTTTGATTCTCTATTTGTATTCTCTGTGTGTTTCTGTGAAATACAGAGCATGAATAGTGGGAGGAAACCAAAGGAAGATCAGATCTCAGTAGGGCAGCATCTTGTCAAGGGACCCTGCATACCCTGTTTGCACACAGCAGCATAGCCTGGAGGGAAGAACTCTTGAACCAATAGCTAGGCATAAAGTTAACTTTTCAGATAGCTGAAACAAGGCTGCTTTGGTTTTCTTTCATCCATGATCTCCTTAAGGAGTTCTTTGGGAGATCACCAACCTCTTCACTTTAAAAGATAATAAAACATTTTTGTGCTAAGGCTTATTCTCCCAGAGCTGAGGTATTGCTTTTGGTGCTCTTTGCCTAACTTTATGCAATAAACTAAGACTGTCACTTCTCTTTTGACTGTCTAGTAATACATGTGATCTCAATGTGAACCAGATTAACATTCAGCCCTTGGAATATAGTGAATATATTACCAGGGCAGAGAGGCACGTTTATGGAGCATTTACTTACCCAAAGGGTGTGCTGAGAGCCTGGGAGTGAGGACCATCTCTGCAATGACTGCTGTCAGTGCCAGAACCAGCATTAAGGAAGGTAAAGAAATTCTGCCAGTGTCCTCTCAGCAAGCTGGAGAAAAGACTGCTGGATATGGAGAATAGACACGTTTGCCACATACACCCAATAGGGAAAAAACAACTTTAAATGCCTTGGTAGAAATCCAGGAGTATAGAGCTGAGAGGAAAAGAGGCACATGAGAGAGGAAGAACCAAGATGCACATGAAGGAAGGACATAGTCAAGGGCCTAGCAAGCCGTTCTTGGCCAACTTACAGAGAGAAAATGAAGGAAGTTGGAAAGAAGTGTAGAACGATACAAGATGCTAAGGACTTGCCAGCAGTCAGTAAACATATGGGTATGGGAAGAAAACCAACTGGCAGTGCTCCAGGTGCTGGGCCTCAGCCATGTTATGTGAGCTCTGCCCTGCAACTATGGCCTCTGGCTCCAGGCTTTGCCAACCAGAGGCATCAGTGTACACTTGGATGAGCACTGGGAGGAGCAGCACATGCATAAGTGGCAGCCTGTATCACACCTCTGAAAGCAGCCTCAGCACTATGGGAGTGATGGGTGACATTAGGGACAGTATTTAATGGCACGCCTTTATTTCCTCCATGCCCAAGTATATTGCTCAGTACCAGTTGTTTCAAATATTCCTTATTCCAGAAGGAGAATCCAACTACTTGCACAAGCTATGGGGCTTGTAGAGCAGAGGGGCTAATAAGCTCTAGGACTGTACCAAGGCAGTAGCACTGTGGCTGGGGATTGCATCCTGCTAGACTGTGAGGACATGTGCACAGGTTCTCAGACATCAACTCCACAGCAAAGCTTAGAGACAGCGAGTCCACACACCTACTCTGGGCAACACTTTCCTTGAAACAATGATTAGATAAAACAAAAGCCACTGCAGAAATGCTCACTGAAATACAAGGCTCTATTGACATGAGAAGATCTGGCTGATACTGCTACTCACCTAGAAATACACATATATAAGCCACTATGCAGAACAAAAAAAGAAATCTTCTGTTTCTGAGTGGCTTAAATGTTATTGTTATTTTCTGAATAGTCAAACTAAGACATCCATGATCTGTCTTACGTTACACAGATGCCTCCACTACTGATTCCATCAGCAGACCTACAGTAAACACTTGTCAAGGTGCTTTTGCCTCAGGACAAAAGCTGCAGCTGCTGGAGGTGAGCCCTAATGCATAGCAGCAGCAGATTAGACACTGCTGCCTGTTTTTGCACTGCAGAGGACAAAACACAGCAGTGGGCATGACTGTCCTAAACTTTAATTAGCTCAGTGAACATGTGCCACAGCCTTCCATCTCTACCTGCTAAGATTGTCCATAAAGCCTCAAAGAATGTGAACTGAAGTAGGAAAGCCATAGAAGAGTTTACAAAGAACCCAGAGGTGTAGTGTTAAGAGTTCTGGATGAACTTCCCTATTTTTCTTAGTGAAAAGCTACTTTTCAAAGTCTGCTCCCAAGCAGCCAAGGTTGCAGAACCCCAAGGCACCTGGCAGCCGTAAACCTGGATTGTTGTGAGTGGTGTCTTTCCCACAACTCACATACAGGCCATTAATTGAAAGGATGTTACTATCTTCTGCCTCCTGGACCAACCCGTTACTTAGTAATCTAGCATATTGTGAAGAAACTACTTAAATCCAAATTCACAAAAACATACAGGACACAAAACACTGCAATTTAAAAAGTTTTTCAAATCTAAACCAGCTTTTTAAACCACACTCATGCCAAAGTTCTGTCTTCTCCATGAGATACCCACTTACAGCTCCTTTGTATGGACTTGCAGCCATGTTGTGTAGTGAAGTAAGCTTCCAGCCTTTCAGGTCTTTGTGTGTCCAGTCTGGCTATGATGTATTTGCAGACATTGATTTTAAACACCACAGAGATCCATTCCTGACTCTTAGGTGCCCATTTTTTGCCAGATCAAAGCTCAGCAAAAAGTTTTTGAGAACAGACTGCATGTCACCTCTTTACAAACAAATCCAGCACGCTGACAGCAATGTATGGGACAGAACAGCACCAGGACTTCCACACATAAAATCCTGAATGTCTGTGTTTTCTGGGAGGTGGTTCTCAGTGGAAGCCCAGTCCTACTACTGCCTGAAGTACACATGAAGAGAAGAAACAACAAAAACACAACAGCCATTTCCTAGGCTAGAAAACAATGGAATTTTTATTGAACAGAGATGGCTCATAAACACGCTCAAAGGAGTTCCACCTGCTGTTCAGCAATATTCATTGCCATCTGATAATAACCTATAGGGGCAGCTGTATAAAATAGGAATAAAATACCAAATTGCTATATTCATTAATAACTTTGCCTTCCAAATACAGAACCATATGTTATTTAAAGTCTGAAAATAGACCACGATTGTTAGCATTTAAACCAAACCTTTATGATAACAAATATACAAAAAAAGGCAGTCAATATATTAAACATTTATATCAATAGCATACATTTTTTTCTCAGAGGTAAACATTGAGCAAAGCCACCAATGATGTTCAAGAAATCAGATAAAAGTTTCAAGGTCAAGCTCCAAATACTGTTGTTTTCCTAAAGCCATAGTGGTATTACACTTTTATCTAGCCCCTAAATTGAAAACTATGCAGCATGAACATTTGAAAACATAACATTGGCTACCTGGCAGGAAATTGGAAGTGTTTAAAGTCCTCGCTGTATGTATACTGAAGCATCTGCAGAGACAGATGGCAGCAGAAGTTAAGCACTTTGTTCTGCAAAGGTTGGGGTTTTAGTTCTGTTACAGACGAGGGCAACAGCATCCTCATACCAAACACGAATTCCAGCACTGACGACAGAAGAGTATTGGCCTGATGAACTGCATGAAGAAAGAGCCTTGCAATGTGTGCTCACCAGAATGGGACTTGCATGCCTGCCTATTTGCTGAAAGCCTGTGCTAGTCCTACTGCACAGAACAAGTCTCCTCCGGTAGCTGATCTAATGCCTGAGTTGGAAAGCTTGGGATACGTACATAGGCTCCAAAATAATGTGACCAATTTTCTATCAATGAAAACATGGTTTAATGCCAACAGCTAATAAAAGTTCATATTGCAATATTGCTCACAACATAAATGTACAATTTGCACAAAACATGGCTCTTCAACATGAATATTTTGCAAGCTACTTTCTCTCTATATATATATTTATGTATAGTTTGTTTTCTTGAGGAATTATATGCCAGAGTGCATGCAAAGAATTTCAAAGCAGTAACACAACAGGAGCAATCACTTGTTTACAGGTTACTGAAACCATTCAATACAGAAACACTGGGATATTAGATAAGACAGACAGATAGGTAGATGTATATACACACTGCTTTTTTGTAGACCTTCCAACATTAAACTAGCAATGTGGGTTACTTACAAGCTCAGACCTCTCTGAAAGACTGATCCAAATAGGGCTCTGACTCTTTTTCCATACTCTTTGACCGTAAAACACTTCTGTTGGAGGTGACAGGAAAGGAGGCACTTGTCCTTTAGGCAGGGGCGGAGGCAATAAATCTTCTCCATAGCCAGCATCTGTTCCAATTCCTGCTCCTTCACTTCTAAGCAGTGGGTGGTGAGCACCTATCCATCCTGTGTTTTGGCTGGTCCCAAGCAATCTCCTGCTGCCTTTACAGTCGGAAACCCAAGATTGGAGATCCTGGATCTCCTAAACAGCAGTGCACAGCACTGCCCCATACTAGTCAGATATCTACATGGAATGACATGTATCCTCTGGTTTCAAATTTACATAGAGTATATACAAATAAAGCTATTCTATCAAGGTGCAAGTTTATTATTCTCTGGTGTGTTCGAGTGAAGATTTCTTAAAAACCTTTACACAGACACACCAGAAGAGTATACACAAAGTGGACATTTTGTCATAGTCCATTTCACAAGCTTCTTCTGCATACTCTGTAATGGAAACTTCCATACTTCCCCCTGTGCACAGGACTGGATTTGGTAGACTGCTGTCACGTCTAATGTAATTCCCTTGACTTCAATACATTTTAATCTGGGGTAAATTGGCACAATGTGTTGGTTTTTTTTCCCTCAGGAACTTAACATTCTCTATGAAATGAGGCAGGACAGGTATCTGGACATTGAGGGGATTGCAGTGCTTGTGCCCAGTCCAGCTTTCATGGCTTGTGATGGGACTGTGGTACGAGAAGCTAACACAGTGTGGCTCTAAGTGCATATTTGGAAGTCCTTGGCACTATCTTATGCTAGCTGATGGCAGGCAATGCCCTCAAAGAAACTTTAAAAAAAAAAAAAAAAGACCAAATGTAATTTACTAAACAGCGAACATCAGACTGATCCACCAAACAGATGGATGTGGAATGCAACTTGTCTAAAATTAGAATGGTTGATGTTTTCTTAGGCAGGCCTAAATTCATAAAAGACTTTCCCACCCCACACAGGCCTCTTCTGCAGCATGTAAATATACGATGCTTCTAATGAAGTCATTGGAAACGCAAAGGCTGTGATCAGCAAGCAGAAGGAAAGCCTGCCCTCTCCCATTTCCCTGCTGCAAAACCCTCAAAATTGTGCAACTCGCTCATGTAACATAAGTATATGTTTATGATCCCTGCTGAAGTAGGGCTGCTCTATGCAGCGGCAGCAGGACTTGGCTTTCAGCCTTTATGTTGTACCAGCCACAACTGTGCAGATGAGTGGATGGGAATTTGCATCTGCTACACCATTAAAAAGAACATACAGCCTTGCAGGAACTCCCATTAAAGATTCCCACTGACTTCATGAGAGAGAGAGCAAGAGCAAGAGCAGCCTTTAACAAGTGCACAACTGGAGACAAGTTTCTCAAAAACCTTTCTCCAATACCATTTTCCTCAATTTTCTGACTTGATAATAAGGAGGCATTCAGAGCAGAAGCTTTGCACATGCCCTCTCAAGCCAAGGGAGCATTTCACACTAGAGACAAAGATCTGATTCATTTTTTTCAGAACCATACAACAATAAAACCCAACCTATTGGCTCCACATGCTTCCTGCCTTTGTACAGTTAACCAAATGCTATCTAGCAACAACAAATTAATCAATGTCATGGGAGATCTCAAAAGGATCAGCATCAGACAGAATGGGATTTAAGATAATCCAAGGTGTGCTCAGAGAAGATGTTTTCAGAGTTTTCCCAATGCTTATGCTGAAGACCTGATTATGTGCTAGAACCCGTAAAGGTTTCTGATCTTACTGACAATACATTATATTCAAGGGGAGATGATGTTCACTTAAAAAAACCCATCAATTAAAAAAAAATCAGAAGAAATTAAATACAAATGCAGATTTTAAACTAATGTTCAGGTTGTAGACAGAGTGGAGAAAAGCTGCCACTTTAAATTAGGGCTGAGCTCCTCTATTTTTAATACATTCCCTTCTGCCTCATTTCAGAATGCCCTCGGTTAGTGTCTTCAGTGGAATGGTTTGCTCTGGAACATTAATAGCATGAAGCAGGCAATTTTCAAAAGTATCTAACTGACCTGGGAGACTGACGTCTTTGAGTGAGCTATGGCTATCTGTCTTTCTGAGGAAAAATAATTGGTTCCAGAGACATTTGTATTTCTTAGCTTTGCTCTCTCTCTGTTGAAAAAAACATCTGACATCCCATTATGTATACTCTTGACTCTCTGCTGTTTTATTTTTATCCATCCTAAATGGATAAGCAAAAGGGAAGAAAGTTTAACCTGTGTTTGTTAATTGTAGATGACCTCAAACATGCCTGTGAAGCCACAAACCAGTATTTAAGCTACATCTGTGGGATGGAAGGCAGTATGTCTGCATTTGTTGACAAGTACTGTTGGGTTGTGTGATCTTTCATTTGCTTCTGAACAAAAAGTGAAATGAAACCTACCCATAAGACCCCAACAATGGATGGCAGCAAAGAAAACTTCTCTGCTAGGAAAAAAAAACAAACAAATCCAACAACTCAAATTAATAATCATAACAAATGCAAAAAAATCATAACCATTCCTGGATTTGTATTACAAAAATTATGAGTCTGCCTAAATCAGAAGAAAAAAAAAATCAAGATTAATTCCATGGTTCTGCACTGTTCTAGAATATAGTACATCTTTTCCTCTTATTTTCATTTTTCTTTTCTCATTTTCAATTCAAAGACATCTCAGGGATAAGTTGGAGTGTGTGTGAAGAGGGAGGGAGGAAGCAAGCAAACTGTTGTGCCACAGACAGTGCCAACTCTTCTGTCTTTTCAGGATGCTTGCAATGAAAACAACAGCTGAATGGGGAAATCCCAATGATAAGCATAAAGATAGAGAAACAGCATTTCAGAAGCGGATGACACAGCTAAAGATCAAGATCGTGCTTTTTAATTACAGATATGCATTTGGCTTGGAATGCATGAGGTGTGCAGGGACTTCAAAGGTGACATAGTATGAAAGAGAGACAGAAAACAGACCTAATCCACAGCCTTGAAAAAATCAATGGAAAGGCTTCCAGTGACTTTAATGGGGCAGATTTCATTGTGCTTTCATGTTTGATTTGTGAATGATATTATACCAGAATTTTAACTTGCATTTTTCCCTACAATGTTCATATATCCTTCATTTAACATGTAAATTACTTCTTGAACCTTGTATCAAATATTTATAAATGCTAAACTAGGTACAAAGTTAAACCCATTTGGGAAAGTGGAGCAGAGGGAAGTTTAGCTGCACTAATGGGTATTGCATTAATGCTTAGCATCAAGGAAGGCTGACTGCCATTAACAAGAAATCTCATTACAAACATGATTTCACGCCTCATAACATATCCTGTAGATCTATTTACTGTCCACCTCTATCCCTCAAACATAGAAATACACAAAGACAACTACAGAGAGAAAATCTAAACCATTCCATATGCTTAACCTTTCCTTGCCAATAAAAAAAAAAAAACAAAACAAACAAACAAAACCCCCAACAAACTAACAAACACAACACCAAAACCCAAAGAAGCAAGGACGGCAGAGATCAGGTGACATAGAACAAGCTATTTTATAATGCTGCAGAAGTGTCCTGAATGACTAAAGATGCTTCTCAGACTTGAACCTCTTCAAAAGCCCATTCTGAGGATAACTAATGCACAAATGGCATTACACCACTTTCACATGAGTGGGACTGAAGGACACTCAAGTAGTCCACCTGTTACCAGGGGTGGGGGGACATGGTTATGGTGCATGAAGGAATGTTATATTTCCTGTGGGTTTTTCTTTCTGCTGCTCTTCATTACACAATGATCAAAACCAAACGAACCAAACAAAAAAAGGATAAAGATCAATCTGCTGTGTGGTAGTTGGCAGCATGAAGAGTGAATAAGGAAAAAAAACCTACTGACCTTATCTTGTGGCTGTGGAAAACAGAGATGCATTATTCAACCTTCCTTATAGTGCTGAAGAGATCAGTACAAGGAGTGTCCTGCACTGCAGAGAGTGGGATTTGCTTATTTATTGTATGTATAATGTTCAGGCACCTCTATTTCCCACTGGTACAGCAACACTCAAGAGAGGGGAACAGGAAGCAACACAGTGGTCAGAATGTAGTGATGGGACTTAAATAGGTCAAGGGTTTTTTAGTATTAATTGAAATTTAACCATGAACATGAGGTTAAAAGCCTTTGGATACTTTTCTCTAGTCCTTGTATTCTTCAGTGGATAAACATAAACTCATGACTCAGGGAAGATCACATGCTTGTACCATATCCCCAAATGGCACAAGTAGTCACTGGCTCAGTAACTGCAAGGGAAAAATCAGTTCCCCAAGTATTGAACTGACTGTCCAAAATTTGTGTCTCAATAATCTACCCAGGCTTGAGCAGGCAAGGCGAAGCAGGGTACTTGATCAAGTGAATGCTTAGATGCTGAGCAAGCAGCTTTCACTCTGATGAGACTCCAGGGACTTCCTGTGCTCCTGCCTACCTTCTGCCTCAGTGAGGCACAGTGCTCAGGTGTAGAAGAGTTTTGATCTTGTTCAGGAGCAATTCTCAGCTCACCCATGTGCTGTGAGCTCTTTAAAAGCTAAGCAGAAGAGAGAAGCAGACTTTGGAAAGGCTCATTTGAAAGCCCCTCACGCAGTAAGCTATAGGATAGTCAATTTATCCACTGCTGGATAGGGGAAAGGGTAAGGCTGGACTCTCTTGAACCTGTGCCTTGAACTCAAGACCAGATGTTTTCAGTCATGTTAATCCACCCCTGCCAGAACACAGGAGGTGTTAAGGTTTTAACCTTAATTAATTAAAATGACCTCCCAACGCATTGGCTTTTTCTCAAGTGGCTGTCTTTTCTGTATGTGTCTGAGCATCTCCATTTTCTAATGTGGCTTATTTTAAACCATGAATTATTTCTGACTGGGTATTTCAGAAAGTTTTTTTTCCTTGTCTTTGTTTGCTTTAGAAAGGCAGTGAGAAACAAGATTGCCTCTCACTGAGCTAGGCAAAGCTGAGTAATGGAAGTTTTAATGAAAACACAGCAGCAGAGATGATGGGAAGTGAAAAGACCAAAGTTAACCACACACAAAGGGGTTCAGGCAAATTCTCTCTTGCAGCTGTGCTGAGGAGATATTTGGTAAGCACAAAGAAAAGTTATCAATTGCTAGAGCTCCAGGGCCATATCTGAGCAGTGGGACTGAACAAACTCTCTGTGTGTGCATGGAGGAGCCCAGAGCCAAACGGGATTGTTGGGATGCAAAGGAAGAGGTTGGAGATGGGTCCGCTTTGTTCGCTCCTACTGCCCTGTTTTCTGCCCTCTTCTCCCTTTGAGTTCCTGGAAACTCTGAGCTAGAGCAAAAATGAAGCAAGAAACATTGAACACTGGAATCCAAGTCAAAGATCTGGGGCTATTCAAATTTTTGTACCTAATCCTTTCCCCTACTCGGACCTCTTCATTAACATGCCATCCAACACAGACAGAAACCTGCATCTCATCTAAGCATGCCTGTTATTCACACAGCGCCATCACTTCTGCAGGATGAAAAACTAAAACTGCAAGCCCAAAGGAGGATGAAAAAATGCCCCTCTAAATAAAGAACAGTGGAAATGCTGTTTTGGTACATCACATACAACCAGGTGGCAAGATTTATCCACCTAAACAACACAGCTTGCAAAACACAACACATTTGTAGGACTTAACCTATCCAGCCATTGCAACCTCTTGTAAGGTGCTGCCATGTCTCCTGGGTGTTTCAGTAACAAGCAGTCGAAGGGAAGCACAAAAAGCATTGCCTACCAAGCCTATTGACTACAGATATATCTGAGCCCTCTGAGATTACCCAAGATAAATACATCCATGGCTGCTCCATGCAAAGAGCCTTACATCAAGCTGAAAGAATGACAGAGACAGTTCAATGGCAAAAAAAGCCAAATCAAGTATTTTCCTCCTATCCACACTGAGTTTGTTTCCCAATTTCTTAGGCTTGCTGAAGACAGCTGAGAAATGCCCATTAGCTTCTGCAGGTTTCCAAATTTCCCTTCAGCTTTGAGCACCACAGCTGTTAATCTTTGCAGCTCTGAGCTCACAGAGCATAGACTCACAGCTGAAGATCCAGCTTCACTATTTTTTTGCCCTTGGAGGCCAGTTCTAAATGGTGGATCAGGTGCAATTGTGCTGAAATATGGTAATCTGGGCAGAGCAGGCAGCCTCAGTTTTCACTCACTGAAGGTAACCTCAAAATAACAAGCAGGTTAAAAAATAACAAAACAGTATTTTTGTTATAACTGTACGGAAGATGTGAGCGGAAGCGCTGCAAGTTAAGAGATATAAATGTTGTGCTTATAGGCAGTCATCTAAAATTAGTGATGTTCTCATCTGTGGGGTTTCAGCTATTGAGCGCTATTTTAAGGCTAACTTTCCGCAAGCTAGTTTATTAAATATTAGGAAAAACCCTAAGAAGCTTTTTAAATGCTTATAGATTTCAACATCTCTGAGCCAGAGGATGAAAGCAACATCAGACCCTTCTTTTCTGTAAAGCGCTTGCAGAGCCTCACATGAAAGACACTTTGTCAAACAAACTAACTTCAAGTCTTTGACTTCAGGTAACTTGCTCATCAGGGGGAAAAAAAAAAAATCCACTGACTTCAGAGGCAGCTTTTGTAAGTGCAGGCTTCAGGATGTCATCTTTCAGCAATATTTTTAATGCAGAGCCAGCTCCTGAGGGATACTGGATTCCTGCAACCAACTTTGACAATGTCTGCAGATTCTCATCTTCTTCTTGGATTTAAGCCATGAACAGGAGCACTAGGAATGGCTTTCTTTCTAGGGTGGCTTGTCTTGAGTATGTGGATGTGCAGACTTCACCACCACCTGTATTTTTCTAGAACATTAAAGTATCAGTTAAACAGGGTCCTGCATGCCTGAGTCCCCACAGATTTAGTTGCATTACAGGTCTTAACAGAATCCTCATCTGATCTGAGACTGATATTGGGGTGGGGGGGTGGAGAAAAGATGCCCTTCACTACTCACCACACCACCTCAGAGCACTTGATTTCAGTACAAACTGAGGATTTCCCTTTTTCTTCTAGTCTTCAAAGATCAGCACATTGTGCTGTGCTCTGAAACAAACCCAGTATTTCCTAAAGCCTGCAGCGCAACACTAACCGCAGCCCATCCAGGACTTGTGCAACGCTTGGTGTGAAGCCAGTGGATATTTAATAAAAAAAAGGCTCAGTGTCAAAAGCAGCATGTGGAGGATTCAGCAAGCAGCTCTTATTAGCACCAACAGAAGCCTGGCTACTAAGCCTTCACATCTCTTTAAGGATGTTGTCTCTGTCTTTAATAGACATTTGCACAAATCTACTCCGAAGCTGAGACCAAGCATGCAAAAATTTTAGCTGGGGAGAGAGTTTTAGCCATTGGAAAGCTGGCCCTTTTCCAGAATGGAGAGCATCTGTCCACCAGCTGTGTTTTGAGGACAGCAGGCACAAGGAATAGATCAGGAGAAAATCTCAGGAACAAGTAGAGAGTGCTGAAAATTGTTGTGAAAAGAATACCAGCCTTCCTCTGTGATGTCCAAAACCTTTGCCCTTCTACATTCCCCATGCTTTTCTCTTCCCAGCTCTCAAGCCATTATTGGAAAATTGCCCATTCAGCAGAAGACAGAGATCCTTTCTGGGCTTGGGAAGGGATCCAGCAGAGCTCTAGAGTAAGAAAACAACTTGGAAGTGAGGAAACTGGCAGCACATGAGACAGAGTGGAAATGTGAGGATATTCTGGAAACTAAGAGAGGACCTTACAGCAAGGCAGAAGGAAAGATCTGCTGTGAGGCAGGAGCAAGATGCCTCTAAGTCTCAAGCCATACCAAGGCAGGTTTAGGCTGAAAGTTAGGAAGAAGTTCTTCACAGATTGATCGACCATTGGAATGGGCTGCATGCAGAGGTGGTGGAGTCACCATCCCTGGAGGTGTTTAAAAGGAGGCTGGAGGAGGCACTTAATGCCATAGTTTAGTTAATTAGAAGGTGTTAGGTTGGACTTGGTGATCTCAAGAGTCTTTACCAACCTGGTTAATTCTGTGAAGTATTACAGCAGTAGAGTACTAAAAAAAAAAAAAAGACTAACAGAAAGGAACTTAAGCAGCCCTTTACTTATTACAAGGTGGAAAAGTTTTGGGGTTTTGTTTGGGATTTTTTTTTTGTTTTGTTGTGTTTTTATTTTTAAAGAAAATCTCAAGTTTTTTTTCTAAAGATGTTATAGTTTGGTTTGTGGTTTTTGTTGGTTTGGGTTTTTTTTTTGTTTGTTTGTTTTTCATTTCGCTTAGATTGGGTGCAGTATTTTTCCTCAAAATATGTGAATTATTGCAACTCACACAAAGACTAAAGAAGCAGACAGTTTTTTTTATTTTCTAAGATGATAACTACCATCTTGCTGAAAAATGCTAATAAAATGCTCTGCTGGAAAGAGCCTTATCTGATAGGGATGGTATTCATGGGCACCCACTGAAACTCACACTGCTTTTTAGATTAAACTGACAACAGAGCCCTCCCCCCCTCAAGCCTCAGATTAATGGAGAGAAGAATCCACGCATGAAGCCATTTATAATATAGCTTGGAGATTATGAAACTGGCTAGAAGACAGGATCAGAATTGCAACTGATCTTGATGAAGTAGGGAAATTGCCCCAACTAAAGTAGAACAAATTTAATAAAGACAAGTTGAAAGTGTTACACTTTGGAAGGTAAACAAATGCCCAAATGAAAATAGGAACTCCTGGGAAAGCAGCAGTGAATAACCCAGGAATTTTAATAGAAGACAGACTAGATCAAAGTTAGCCATGGGGTATTCTTGTAGAGAATGTTCTGGGATATATTTTGTGATATACTTTACATAAACCACAGGAGACAGCTACTCTGCTTTGCTTGTTACTATATAAAACCCCTGCTTCAGTACTGTACTTTGAGGAAACTGGGGAGCCATGAGGGGAATGACAGCAAAAATCAGAGATATAGAAAGTACTAGCAAAGGAAAAACTACTATTGAGGAAAATAGGATAGTTCCTCTCATAGAATAATCTGTAAGATCATCTGTTCTTAAAGGAAAACTGGCTCCATTTGCAGTAATTTAATTCCACATAGCTTCAGGAAAACCTTATTGTGAGGGTGCTGATCATGGAGCTCCATCACTGGATGATTCAAGAGTCTGTAAGTTGCACATTGGCTTGGTTGGGCTAGACCTCACCTCACAGCAGGACAGATGGACTAAAATCACAGCTGTCAAACTGGTCTGCACACCCACAAAGGTCTATGACCACATCCATCAGAAATTAAGTAAGGGTTATGCAGGGGCTGGCTCTTCTGCTGGCAAAAGAGATGGGGATCATAGGTCAAAAAATAATTGAAGGTCATGATTCTTTATTTCTTTTAAAAGTTCCTTTCAGCTGTACATCTATGACTTTGGGATTACCAGTGTTTTGACAGGCAAAAGTTATTCCCTTATAAATCAATAGCTACAATCCCTTCCTGTAACAGCTCTGAATTATACATTTTGGGCAATTGTTCTCTCCTACCACTTGCTAGGCACCAGCAAAGCAAATCTTGCAGCAGCAGTGAGTGGCATGCCTTCTGTTGTGCTCAGCCACCCAGATTTACAAGCCTCTGGAAGTGCAAGGGGACACATGAATGTGTAGGCGAACACAGCACTGCTGGCAAGCTTGTGCAGTGTCTAGTAGCAGCTGCACTCTGTCACTAGAGCCTTTGGCTTGTGCTTGTCTTTGAATGCCCAAGCTTTGTGACCACTCAGTTCACACAGAGCCACCAAAGGACGTATTAAGCCTTTTGTCTCCAATGCACATTACCACAGATACTCTTATCAGGAGAACTAGCACAGAGTCATCAGTGTTTCCTTCCTAATGCTCAAAGGATGTTACCTCCCTGGGGCAGCCTGTGCAAACAGGACACTACTATCATCCCCTTACTTTGAGTTAGAAGAAGAACACCTATGGCAATCATCATATAAGATACCAGAGTGCCAATCTACAGGTATACCTGTGGGCATATATCCCAGAAAAGGCTAGGATATGCCTGTGGATATATGCACATGCAGCTCCTGATGATGTTGTTGGTCACTACACATGTACCCAAGGGAACAACAATTATTGATTGAAAAACTTTGCTATTTCAACTTATGAAGCTGCAAGGTGGGAATTATTTAGTGATCAGTGGCATGGAAGAATCTGTTTCCTTGGATGAGGAGGCCAAATGACTACAAATACCTCTGTGTGTTGCTGTTGCATCAACCATGGTCTTGCTTCTCTAAGACTGCAGCATTCACTGAGACATGTTCCAGACAACATCTCCTGAGCCCATCTACTGTACAGAAAAGTCCAACTGACTGATGCGTGACATCAGGGCAGAAATAGTAAAGACTTTAAAAGACGAAGCACACACAAGGATTTACAACTCAGTCACAAAACAGCTTCCTACCATGTTGATAACTAGAGCCAAGACTGTTTCTCCAAGCATGCCAAAAGCAATCAACATGGAAGGGTGCTCGATGTAAATACTTCGGCAAAAGAACAAAGGGTTAATGTGCACAGCCAAAATAGAGCTTCTCAGGTCTGTGAACTGGGCACAATTTCTGAATGGCATGCTAGAAAATAAGTATATTAACATCACTTTGCCACGGGGAAGGCAACATCTTTGCCAGCTTCTTGCTGTGGTTTTCAGAGACTGCATCAGGAATGTTGTGGCAAGTAGCAGATTTGTCTTGGTAACAATATGCTGCAAAATAAAAGAAGCTTTCATGTTTAATCAACACCCCCTGCCCCAACCCATCCAAACCCTGCATTATCGATAACCTGTACATTCTCAGGATAGAGCGAGAAATCATTCTAGAGTACATATTTAATTATATTTTTTTAAACTCTAACTGGGACACAACATCTGGCCAGTAGCAAAGTATTGATACATTACTGAACTGTAGAACCATTACTATCCCTTCACTGCGACAAACAGAAATCAGCATCTTGAGAAGGGTCTCTAGGAGTCTCACACCACACAACCAATGGCACCAAATGAATAAAAAGGATGCTAATTTCACAAATGAAGTTTGAAGAGAAGTAACATTGCATTTGTCTTGGGGGAAGGAAGCACGAACGGGACATTTCACAGGTACAGTTACCATGCAAATGCATGTGGAGTTTGTCATTGTTCTCAACCCCAAATCATGAGCAGCATGCAGTTTTCCTGCCCCCCCCCCCACCCCCAACTACTGTATATTAGAGATAGTCTGGGTAATGTAACTCTTTGGTGTAACCATAGCCTGTTAGGCAAGATTATACCACCCTAGGAAAGAATACAAGCAAAACTGATCATAAGTACGTTTACACAATTAACATTTTACCATTTAAAAAACCAAAACATGTTACATAGATTCTCAAACACGGCTGTCTCAAAAATTAAATCTGAAGCTTAAGAAATAGTTTTTAAACTACAAGGCCACCCCATTATTTTTTTTATGAACAATTTAAAAAGTACCCACCCCTAAAAATCTGCCAGTATGTTCCTTCAGCTGTAGCAGTCTTGCCCACTCTCTAATACAGTTGATCTTTGCTCGACAGCAATAACAGGTTGTTACATTTCTTAAATGCATGTGATAACGGACTCAGGGATAGATACAGTTCTTAAATGTGTCACGATGGAACAAATCCACCTTAAATAATCCATCGGTCAATTCAGGTGTTCACCAGCACCACCGTTCAGGCAGGAAGAGGATTCTGCTGTTCACTGATGTGAGTTCCAGCTTTTGTTGGCATCGAGCTGCACCATCACACATGCATGTTCAGAATCTGAGTACAGCAGTGATTCACTGGATACTCTTGTACCCAAGCTGCTCAAAAACACAGAGAAGCTTTGTCTTCTGCGTTCCCTCATCGAAGCAGGGCCACAGCCCCAGCGCAGTATCACTGGCCAACACAGAACTATGTGGATGCAAAGTAGATTATTTTAATTATTTTTGTAGTTGTTTAAGCAACTTCAACAGGTTTAATGTGACTGCAACAGCAGACTTCACTTGCAGAGTCTTTATTAGAGGATTACTGTCTTCCTCAGCTTTACACAATGGAGCCCTTTGAAGAAGACAAATGAATTGACTGAATCCTCGTGGCCAACGTCCTCTGTAAGTCCTGTAGTACATTTTGACCAGAAGTTTCTCCATTCTTGTCATACAACAGCTGTTTGAAAGCTTCATTTTCAATGAGGACCATCATGTTTTTCAGAAAGTAGCCTTCACAATAGGAAGATAGTTCTGTGACTCCGAGAAACTACAAGAAGTGAAATCAGAGTAAGATAATCATCCCAGCAAATAACAGTGTGTAAATAGCTGCACACAAACAAATACACAAGTTAAGCCTTGAAAATAGGTACAGGAATGCTGACGGATAAATAAGCATGGAGGGGAAGGAGTTAATCAAACAGCCCTTAATGCTGATGATTCTGGTAACAATTTCCTGTTACAAGCCCCTGGCTGTTAAGGAAACAAATTTCCAGAGGCTGAGGCTTTACTCCTTTGGAAACTGGTGGGAGCTTTACCACAGAGTTCACCAGACCTGTGATTCATGCTAGAAGTTACGCCCTAAAAGTACAGGTTTGGGGAAACACACTACAAACCAAGTTTATAAATGCCAGTCTTGGTGAGGATGCGATACATGACTGCAGAAACCTATCATGCAAAGTTTCATGTTTTGAGGAATCTTTGGAGGAGAAATGGAGGCTTGTAAAGCACACGTTTGAGGTTGTCAGTGTCTCCTTTATGCTGGACACTGTCAGAGTCCAAAATCTGAGTAAAGGAGGAACCTTTGGCTGTGAGGTGCAGCCTGAAGGGCAGAACTGCTGTGCCATTGCATAGCTTTGGTTCCAGACTGGAATGACTATAGCGCAGTGTTGCTAACCACCACTTTACCACATTCAGAACTAAGAATGAAAATTGCTAAAGAAGAAAAAAACAAACAAACAAATAGATTAGGTCTAGGGAGGACCTGTCTTCACAAGAAAAATGAATTAATTTAACTTGATTTCAATCCACACACATTTTCATCAAATGATAAGTGCATTCTTTTGTCCCTGGGTGTGACAGTGTACGTGTGAATCTGTATTCTTCTCTGTAACACCAATCATCCCAATTCATTACTTCAATATACTCACAAGACTGAGAAATAATGTACTTTCATTTCTCAGATTTCTTCTGAGGCCTAAGCTGCAATCTCTGCAAGTGCCAAGTGTTTCAGGCACACATTTGAAACTGCAAATTATTTTGTTGAGAGCTGGAGAGCATTTATATAAAACACAACTGGTATCTAGAGGTAACTCAGCAATTGCCATTGTAAATTCAGTCTGTCCAGTTACTTAATTTATTTCTGGAAGTAAAGAACAGTGACAAAGGCTTTGAAAAACGAAACCTTTGAAATGATACTAATGAAACGACTGCCTTTGTACATGCTGGGCTCAGTGGCATTGAATGTCTTCTTAAGTGATCTGGAGGATGGTACCAAATGTACCTTGATAGAGTTTGCAGATGATACCAGTGGGGAAATAGGCACTTTGGAAGAGAAAGCCACCCTGCAGGAATGCCTGAATAGATTGGAAAAGTGGGCTAACAAGAACCTTATGAGGTTCAACACAGACAAGTGCAAGGTCTTGCAGCTTACTTGGGAAAGCATAAACCAGGAGTGCAGCACAGACTAATATGAGCTGAATATGAATGAACGGTGTGCTGCTGTAGCAAAGAAAGCCAATATGATGCTGGGTTGCACCAATAAGGGCTTCATCATCAGAGACTCTACTCGGTGCTTGCCAGGCCACATCTTAAACACTGTGTTCAGTTTTGGTACCCACTATACAAAAACTATGTAGACAGGATGGAAAGGGTCCAGAGAACAGCCACAAAGATGAACAGAGGACTGGGGAAGCTGCATATGAGGAAAGGCTGAGAAAACTGGGTTTGATCATCCTTGAGAAATGACAGTTTAGGGGAGAACACATCACCATGTTCCAGTGTTTAAGGGGTGGCCACAAAAAAGATGAGGACTCCCTTTTTGCAAGGAGTTACATTGAAAAGACAAGGGGCAATGGATACAAGTTTCTTTTGGGAAGGTTTCAGTTGGACACCAGAGGAAAATTTTTCACAATGAGAACAGTCAGCCATTGGAAGTATCTCCCCAGAGATCTGGTGGATTCCTTAACATAGGACACTCCTAAGATTCAGCTGCACAGGGTGATGGGCCATCTTGTCCAGACTCTGCTTTTGCCAAGAAACACTGGACCAGATGATCCTTTAGGTCACTTCTAATCTGATACTCTGTGATTCTGTGTTGCAGCTTTAAGAATGGAAAGGGCATAAGAATGCCATGGATGATTTTAATACTCTCTCAACATGGCATATTGTCTTGTCTTCCTATCAGTACTTCACCTCTTTAACTCAGAGTCTCAACCTCTTGTTCCTATAGCTCCTTTTACATAGCATACCATTCTGATAAACATTGTTCTGCAACCTAGGCCCTCACCACAGACAACTTCCCAAATCTGTGCTCAATTCATGCTATTCTTCCACAAAATCGTATCTTTCTCTCAATCATTATGACAAAGACTTCTCTCCATGTGTGTCTGGGCCAATCTGCTCACACATCCCCATTTGGAAAGGTAGGTTCTGGCAAGAACTAGAAATGGTACCTCCAGCAAGAGTAAATTACTCAAAACCCGCTCTTGGCTGATGTGGCAGTTTCTGGCTTCAGTGCCTGCTCACCTTATTCCTATCATCACTGTGGCCTAAGACAACCTTCTTCCACAGTTCAGAAAGCAATGTCGAGAGGCAGCAGATAGTTGCCTGGCAAGCTGAGCTTGAACTGCTTTTGAACTCCCCTAGCTCATCAGGTCCATCTGGCCTCTTCCACCACATATCATTATCTTGTATTCACATAACAAATAGATGAAGCTACTGTGTGACAGGACCACTCTGGGCAGAATGACCCTGTACTCACATTAATCACCTGCATATTACACAGACTAAGAGCAAAGAGTCTTCTCTGATTTGCAGACAGCATAATAAAGAGATAGCTGAACTACCTTAAATGTGCAAGTTCAGGTCCTGGAAACCTTCTAGCTGTAGCAGTATGAAGCTTGGCCCTAGTAGTTTACTGAAAACAGGATAAACTACCCCATGTAGAGCTCTAGGGTGATGGAGCTCTAGGGTGATGTAGCTTAACTAGTTCCAGAAGCGAAGACTTCATTCACAGCTGTCTTGGCTACCTCTGCAAGGCACTACCCATGCCAGTAAAACATGACCCTGGCCATAAAATTTTCTCAAGCACACTGCTTCCAGTGCCATTGGGAGCTGCAAATGCAAAAAACGTGCAGACAGTGATTTAGCCAGGAGCTGGACTTAGCCACAGGGCTTGTTTAGTCCCAGCATCAGGACTGTAGAAGCCCCTCAAGTTTAAAGCTCCATGCAAGAACTTCCTTCACTCAGGATGTAAGTAACAGGCAGATTTCACAATTCAGAAAGCCGTATGTGTTTTTGAAACAAAATGATTCATTTTACCTTTAGCAGCAGTAATACATGGAGAAGTTCTCACATGAGATAGAATGTAAATATTTTTCAAGCAATTCCTGCATTGCTTATTTTTTTTTCCTGTTACAATAAATGGACCTGCAGATACACCTCATTTCTTATTCAGTTTATAGGTGGAAGTTTATTCTATTTCAAATACTGATTCCACTTTATCAGTACATCAACACCTAACATTACGACTCTCTGTAGGAAATACACGATGGGAATGGAGGTCAGATCTGCAGGGGTTTGGAGCAATCTGCAGGATTACTCTGTTCAATCAAACCTCTGTGTCATGTTGCACCATTTTATCTGCTATAACGTACGTGGTCTATATGGAAAAGAGTAATCTAAGCCATGCTTCAAAAATATTTAACAGAAACTATTTTGTATATCATTTCCATCTTCCAGCTAAAAGTCTAACTACTAAGCACGCAAGATGAGGTGAAAAACTGAAACTAATCAATATGGAAACTACCTCCATCAAAGAGAGAAAATAGGTTTTTTAGGTCAAAAAATGCCACGGCTTTAATGACTTAGGCCCCCTGGCAGCTAAGTAAATAATTTGATTCCAATAAGAAGCTGTGAATCTCTCCTCTCCAAGACAAAGCTCTAATTACCATCCTTGCACATCTTGAAAGTGCTGCACTTCGACAACACGGTATTTTAAAAAATTGACAAGCTGTCACCAGCATTGTGTATAGCACCCCAGCCAGTTTCAGGTAGGAGGAAACAGGAAATTGTAATGGGAAAACGCAGTTTGGAAGATGAAATAGAGAGGTCTTCTCCAGTGAGGTGACTCCTGTTGAGGGAATCAATCAGCAGCTTCAGTTGCCATGATAAGGGACAGGTCTGCCACATGGTGATGCACTCAAATTAAGTTTCAAAAACTTAGAGAAAGGGGTGAGCAGTTGCCACAGATGCTCTTACAGTGTACGATTTAGGACTGTCACTCAGTATCTATCGGCCACTCAGTCCCAGCAAATGACAACTGTTAAACAAATCACAAGCTACCATTACTTCTCATATAGCTGACCCAGGAGTATGATGACAGACACATGGCACAAAAGCTGGTGTGGTTATTTTTACCTTGGCATGATTATAAATATCCACGCAGTTTTCTGTGTTGATGCTTTTTGCGCAAATGATCTCACAGTGTCGTTGTAAAGCTTCGAGCTGGAAAAATTTAGCAGCAGAAAGAAGCTAAAAAAAAAAAAAAAAAGGCAAGGGAAAAAATAGTCAAAACTGCTGAGTGATACAGAATTGAAGCTTGATTCTTCACCGTTTCATTCTGTTTTTTCTCTCTGCCCTTGCTTCAGTTAGCATCAAAGTCCTCACAGCCAGAAGGACAGGGTTGGCTTTGCTTTTTCAACCCTTTGCGACTCCCTCTAGATCCCTCTGGGAACCTGTACAGGGAGAGCCCCACCAACAGGCTGCTCAGATCTACATGGTGACTTTGGAACAGGGTCAAAGGAGTGTGCGTGAGAAAAAGAAGTAGCAGCTTGGAGTCTTTGTTGAGTCTGCAAACATGATTCTGGAAGGAGGGATCTGCAACTACATGCCAGGGGAAAAGAAGGGTTCTGGTTCAGCCATTCCTCAAGCTCTGTCTGAAACAGCACCTGGCCTGAATGTGGGGATGTCAAGAGAAGGGCTAGGGCCAGGACCAGAAGTAGAGAAGAATTCAAGGCAGATAATGATAATCACGGTGGACAATCTTCAAAATCTAGAGAGGCAATAAACCTCTTATCTGTTACGTCAACAGGCCCAAGGAAATGGAGTCAAATATCTAGATCCTCTTTGCTCTAGCTTGTAAGTAGCAGTAAGCTCATGTTTGGGCCATTGAAACACTGTCTAGCTCCATGTTACTCCAAGCTGTGGACACAATGCAATGGTGTGAGACACTGCCCAGTTAACACTCACTGTAGCATCATGGGTTGTTAAAGCTGCACTACCATGGTTCTCCTACCATCAGAAATCAAGATAACCTTCCTCTTTGGCCCAGCATCTGCCCTGTGGATCTACTATGTATACTGCTGCATGCCACTGTACACTGCTGGCACACCTTGAAGCCTGTGGGGTGACAACAGCTTAACTTTTGCATTCTCCAAGTGATTTCAGTAGTGCTAAGATGTTAGTCTTTTGCCTTCTTTCTGTCCTTTTACAGCAAGGAAAGGGAATTTAATTTTCTGTCTTTCCATGCAAAGTTGTTGTCTCTGGGTCTCTATTCTGGCTTAGGAAGCACGCTGGGGTTCTTTATTGCTTGATATCTTGCTCTAAACTCACCCAGACCTCTCTGGCCAAGCTGTTCAGGTGCTTAGACATTTATACAGCCCGTATCATTCAGGACTGCATGTATTTTGTGAATCCCAAAAAGGGTTTTCGTGCTGCTAGGTAAGAGCAATGGGAAACAAAACCCTGAAATGTCCATGTCATTACTCTGACTTCTCTTATGCAGTCCATGCAAGCTTTGCTTTAATCCCATAAATAAATCCAAGTGCTGGAAATCTGCAGTGCTGATGTGATAGCAGCCAGCTGGCCCCAATTATGAATTGCAGCAAAGATTTCTGTGGACTATTTCTGGTGCTTCTTGTTATCATATTTGTAATAAGGCAAGTTGCTAAATGCAGTTTTGGAAGATAAAGCCTAATCCTATTCCAGCTGCCTCTGTGGCTTGAGCAGTCACGTGATGGTTTGTAATTACTTTAAACTGTGAGGAACCATGGCCAGATCTGCTATCAACAGATCAATCAATCAGTCATACATTCTTGAGTCACAGAAGATTTGAGATGTCACAAAAGTAGAACAAGCAGCCAGCTGAACTTCAGCAGAAAGTTTTCAACGGTCTAGGTGATAATATACACACCTCTATAAAGATGTTTAAGACTCTTTAAAGATGTTTAAGACTCCTTATTTCAGAAAGGTTTACAAATTTGTGAGCTTCTTTCAAAACTACAAGGAAAATTGAGAATCCTAGAGATTTTCCTATAAAGCTCAGAAAGTCAGCATGGGTGTGCTTAGTTAAAATCCACCACCAGCACTGGGGAGAGCTAACTTCGGTCCTGACTAGTTCCATCCTCTGGCTTCCAACAGGGTTGGTACAGATGTCCCTGTGTCCACCAGAATTGATTCACCCTGGCAAGTTGTACTCCAAGGAAGAGTAGCTTCCAGTCTCTGGTTAGCCACACTTTTAGTAAATGCCAAGACTCTCATGTATGCAGCAGATGGCAGTGTCAATGGGACAGGCTAAGTAATGTAGGCAACAATAAAATATAATGATAGCATGATATCTGCTATAGCAGCTATTTAAGTAGCTCTGACTTTAATATTTACTATCCTGTATTATTTCTGACTGCTATAATTTTATGGCTGTTAACAGGAAAACTCCCTGAATGACTACCAGGAATTTGCACAAATATCTCTTAGTTCTCTTTAGTGGAGTCATTAGACTGATCAGAGCTGGCAATGACAGTAGACAGTCTTGGGAAGAAGATGACAACATCCACATGGGTTATGGATGTGCGGCTACACTTAGAAGGCTCAGTCAATTTCTGGATGGCTTGGTTTGGCTTTTACAAACAGACACAAGGGCATTGGGTGTTCTACAAGCAGTGAGAAAGAGGCAAAGTAGTGTCTGTATCTCAGGGAGCCAACTTCAGGCTTTATTTAGAGAATTTGACAGACATATGCTTGAAATGGAACTGTGACTCCAGTGGGATTTCCCCATAGTTAAAGCCTGGTACATGCCTAAGAAGTCTCCCAAGCAAGGAACTGAAGTGGATGCTTTTATGCTGCTAAGAGGGGTATGGACATGTGAGCCTGAGCTAATAAACCAAAAGTAACAGTGTGTCAAAGAGAAGCTGAGGGTCCCAGCGGGAGCAGGTGACCTCACCTGCCAGGTTGAATATGTGTCGATAAAGCTTTTCCTTGAAAGAGTCTCTCAAAGCATTTAGCTAGATATTTTTATTTCAGATAATTCTTTTGCCTGGAGATCATAATTTTTCTACTCCTCCTTCTTTGCCAGTCAACTTGATACTGGGAAAAGTTACCATAACAGGTGACTGGACAAGAAGGAAAACTGCAGGACTGTGGACAGCTTGAGCACTGCAGGTGAGGCACTGCTGGCTTACAGGAGTGCTCATGCCATGCCCAATGGCCATGTGCCCGTGGGAGAATGGTACACAGTTCCTTTAGCATTGCTCCCACTCCAATTAAGATAAACGTATCTTACCTCCATAATTTCATTATTTTTAATCAGAAGTGACTCTGCACCTCCATAATACAGATATTGCATAACCAGCTGCAAAAAAAAAACAACAGAACAAAACAGAAGCAGTGTTTATAAAAAGCAATCCAAGACATCAGGGAACAGGGGTGATGTAAAGGTTGTAGACAATACTCAAGGCTCTTCAACAGCACCACGGATTTATAGATAAAACTGGCCTAAACTTCTGGATTTCAACATATCTTTTATTATTCCCTCCCTCTGCACAATTTAATGTTCCCTTCTTGCAGGTAGCCTTAACATCCCAGCTCTCACCGGCTACACTATCTGGACTTACTGGTCAGCTCCAAATAGTTTGCAGGGAGCTGATTAATTAATTCTGATTTTCAATGTATTTCTCAGTATGTTCAGTACCTTATCAATTCAGGAAAATATAGCATATATAATGGCTATTCCCTTATCCCTTCCTTAGTAATGGCAAGCCCATCTTTAGCCAGCCCTGTGTGGGCATGCAGAGATGACTGAAGAGCAGGGAAAGCTTTGTCCTGTGGACAAGGCAGCTAAGATCCCTCTGCAGTGAGCTTCCAGCAAGCCTAAAGCTATTGTAGGCACCTGGAAATTATCTGCAGCTGTAACTGTCAATACATGGAACAGTCTGAGCTCTGACTCAAATGAAGGGAAGCATATACACATATATGCTACAGATACAGAAAGCAAGCACTTGTATTTTCATGGAAAAAATTTGATTGCACAGCACTGTTAAGGAAATAAACAAGTTTGGTCTCTTCCAAGCCTGTCAATTAAATACAGAAAGAGAGAACAAGGTTAAAAAGAATCAGCTGCTTTACCTTGCCATGCACTGTTTTGTCTGCATAGCCAATGTAAGTGAAATGAAAGGCACAACACTTGCAATCAATAGGCACTCTGCAGCTAAGTGTATGGATGGAGATGAAGCCTGTGCTCATGAAAGCACTCTTCTGAGCTATATGTTTACCAAATACATGCATACTAATTTGAATAGGGCACATACAATGTTCCTATGACAGGTTCCATCCCAATTCAGTGCAAGAGCTGACTTTACCTGAAAGATGGGGTACTTCACATAGTTGATCTCAATACAAGTACTATCAGATGAAGGCTTGCTAGACAGCAACGCTTTAAACCTACATAAAAAGGAGTGACATTAAAATACCAGCCCAATTAGCTCTGTGAACAAGCTCTTGCAAAAACAATTCACCAAAATAAACAGATTTGTCATTGAAAAAAATCAAGATTTAGACACTGACATAAAGTTCAGATCAGAAAGAAAAAAGTGTCTCTTTTAAAGAGATTTCAATTTGAAATTTTGGACAAATACATCTAACCCCAACAGCATGAAATGGACAAAGAAAACTCAGAATCTGTAACAATGCATATTACAATGGCAAAATTTATTCTTGGCAGCAATGCAATCTTTTTGGAAGACTTGCAACATTTAAAAACTGCACTCCTCACTTTTGAAGGAGATAATTTTTGGTCTGAGTCCATTATGTTGCTTTAAAAGGATGTTTTGGAACATAATATTAACTACACTAAGACTTCTAATGCTTCTATGCAAGCTCAATAAAATTGTCGAAGAGGAGGCAGGAGTATAAAAGGGATAGGTTGCTCTTCTCTGATTATGAAACCTGAAATTCAGAAAAAAGTTTCAGGAAAAAACAACCCCACAATTTAAAATTAATAATTGCAGGTTTGTGTGAGATGTATGTAGATGAAACAATCTGTTTCTCAAAAGCAGATACTCCCATTTGATCAGAAGGTAAAAATGGGAAATGTGCTGCCAGATGCATCTGCTCTTGTGCTTTCTTTTTGATAATTGATCTGACCTTCTAGTGGTACTACAAAGCTTGGCTTACCTATTAGGAACATCAGATCCCATTTTCCATATCACAACTGCTTCTTGTTAACTAAAATACGCATAACAACTGATTGGCTTTTACTAATGTCAGATTCTATTAGGAACACCATTTAGTGGGTTATAAAGCTGGAGTGTGGAATGTGTTTGTACCTCCACCAATAAGCTCTAAACCAAAATAACCATTCCTTAATTGAAGGCAGGGTCAGATACTGCAGCTGCTTTATGCAAATCTCTTTGTGCTGTGGGTTGGCAGCACATCTACCATTAATTCCCATTTCATTTAAACTACATAAACTCAGTGGCTTGTCCTTACCACATCTTGAAATAAGCTCTTATGAAGCACCAGATAAATTGGATTAAAAACACACCTTTAATTATAAAGCTGCATACATACAGATTTTTGTGAGCCACTTTAAGGTTGAGTTGAGCTGGGTAACCCAAGGCCAGCCTTCTGAGCAAAGTGAACAGACTATAAATACTGCCTTTGGATACAGTAGGATATGCTTGATAGTTATTTGATTTTATTTCAGATATGTCAGATGTCACCAATGAATTCTGTGCTAGCTGCTTTTTTTCCTGGAGACTGCCTACACCAATTCGAGGCAGGATTTAGTCACTCACAGGATAAATTATTATCAAGAATCAAAATATTAAGACTCCTCCATGATGAACAGTTAGATGCAGCAATGAACTCCATACAGATTTGCCTTCCTCAGTGAAATGAACTTGGAGGCATGGCCAGAAGCATGGATTGTTTACTGGGCGGGAAACTAACACTGGGAACTTGTTCAATGTCCTGCAGATCAACCAGAAACAAGATGTCGAGATGTTTGGCTTAGGAAAAATCTTAAGACTGGGCCACTAGCCATCAAAGAATCACAACATCAGCAAACAAAGAAAAAAAAAAGGCAAATTCTGGTTTTGTTAAAAATGAGAACTGTCTCTATACTTTACCTTGGTGATGCAGTAAATAGCAACACTCTATGTGCATAAAATGGCCTTCCTTCCACCAGAAATGTAACATCTGACATCTCTTTGTTGTTAAGAAAATGAGGATCTAGAATCATAAAAAGAAGAAGGTAAAAAAAAAAAAAAAGGAAAAAAAAAAAAAAAAAAAAAAAAAAGCAAATAACTTTAGTTTGGAAGAGGTCATGAACGTAGAGAATACTTTCCTGTTTTGATAAAAGAAGACAATAGTGTAAAAGGATATTGTTTTTAATGAGCAAAGCTCATAAAGCTGTTTTGGACAGCCTCAAACAGAAGCCCCCCAGACAGCTAGATGGAGTTCAGACAAAGGGAATTCAAAGCTTTGAAGTTCATAATGACCTTTACTGACATGACAGGCAGCTGTCCCTGCTGTGTGGAGCTGGCACAGCCCCGCAGCTCTGCTACCCAAAGCAAACTGCAGCTGAAAGGATGCAGAAATTTATACCCTATAACACATCTCCTTCCCGTGTGGGAAAGTCTTCATGCCAAGGGGAACAGGGTGTTGGAAAAGCACTTGGGTCTTCTCTTGGTGACACTAAAATAACCCGAGATCTGTCAGCAGGGCTGGGAGCACTGTGCCGCCGCGGCATCGCCCGCAGCCAGGCACAGAGGTTTGAGATGTGTTTGGCTTTGAGCCCCAGGCCCAGATCCCAGCCTCATTAGCAACAGGGACAGATCTTTGCAGATTTACAGTCCTACTCTAATGCAACTGATGACCCTCCTTTTACTAGCTCTGCCTTTCAAATTCAGGTCTTTCTCTGACTTGTGCTCAAGCACCCAGACGTGACGCAGACTTCGCACAGTTGCCCACGGAAAACCAACAAATATTTTCAAGCTAGACTTACCTAGGCGAGAGGTCTGCTTGCGCTTAATTTCAACAAGCTTTGGAATAGGGTAAGGTCCATAGCAATGAGTGAAAATGACAGAGAGCTGCTGGCTGATCACTTCATTCTAAGCAAAAGAAAACAAATATATGCATGTAAGTTTAGTATGCAAAGGAGATGCTAGCTTATTCTCAAGAGTTGCCTGTTTTGAAGCTGAAGAATGTGATTGCTGAAGCTTTATTAAAAATCAGAGCTTGGGATTATCAGTATTTGTTAGAAACTGCAATTCTCATTTACTTGATTGCTCTGACTCCTGTAGGAATCGGTTGAAATGAAAAGTCCTCTCCTTGGACCAGAGGTCTTCTTTTCCTAACTAACTCCACAGTCCCTGCCTCTTCCACAGAAACAAAGCTCCTTTACAATAGTGATATAATTTCATCTGCAAGCTTACCACACTGGAAAATTACTTTTTGTTGCTCTTTATAAAATGAGCACTGGTCATGTTTTAGAAACCCAGAGCTATCAAACACATACAGCTGTGTAGCCTGCGTATATTTCTCAACAGAACAGTCTCAGAGACAAACACTCTCTTGCAGAGTGACTGACACATCACAGTCTGCCACTGACTCTCCTCATTCAATCCCAAGTGTTTCATTTATGTGCTCTTATATTGCTGGCAGCATTCTGGACACCACTGTCCTGAGAAAGCCAGCAAACCTTTACAGAACCAGGTCTGGTCCCTGGCCTTACCCATTTCTGCCCAGACTCTGGGGGCAAGGCATCTGAAGCATGCTTTGCTAAGTACCCAACAACTTCAGTATTTGTATGCCTAAGCTCTGAGGATAGGGAAATGGATTTAGTGCTTAAACTACCTAAGTCACAGCCAAAAGCAAGACTTAAAAGCTTTTGCAAATTTTATCTCACTCTCTGCTGGTAACCAGAGGAGGTCTAGCAAGTTCAGTGGTGACACATAGCTAATTCATGAAGACATATTTTAACTACCCTGTTGGCTGGCGACTCCCTCTCACACCACAAAACTGTGAAAAGACACTTAGATATGAGAGGGTCCAAGGACAAAGAAATAAACAGGTAAGGGAGAAAAATCATCTTAATATAAAAATTTGAGTTTAGATGTAAAAGCCTCCCCTGTCCAGGCAGAAATTTAAGCTTTCCTATCTCTGAGAATATATCAGCTCAGTTCTAACAGTAGTGTTCCTTAAATCCTATGAGGGATAAGGAGGAGTGGCAGAGATCCTGTAATGACTTCCCTACTGTACCTAATCAAATGGGGTGGGAAAGGGTAGAGCACAGTGCCTCACAGGCATACGCTGATGTCAAAGGAAATTACACATGCTCGCCCACAGGCAGGAGTTGGTTCCTATCACTGTGTCAGATGCAGCACTGAAAGAAATGCTAAGGTAAGAAAAATATTGATACTAAGAGACACCATTCAGCATGGGGCAGGGACCAGCCCTCAGAGAGGGGCTCACTGCTTGGCTCTGAGACAAGGAAGATGTTTCACATCAGGAGCATCTCTCTTCTACAGCTTCCAGTTGGAGCTCTGTAAAGTACTTCACAAAGGGAGTGAATCACAGAGTGAAGAGAAAAGGAAGATTTAAGTCCAGATTTAAAAGAGGAAGTGACTCAGCTGCTGGGAGGGCTTGGGGGGGGAGCTCTAGACAGACAGGGCAGAAAGAGCAATTGCTTCTCTGCTCGGAAGGGCTGTGCTGAAACACTGCTGCTGACTGAGTCAGCCAGGGAGGAGTGCGTCTGGGGATATGCTGAATACCAGCAGGGCAGCTCCCACTTGGATCCAGCAGATACTAAAAAGTCAGTGAATACAACAGAGGATGAGGTTAATTCTGTGGTTCAGAGCAGAGGAAAGCTTCTGGAGAGGAGAGGTGAGATATAATCAGAAGAGAAATAAATGCTCACCTTTACCTTCCATGAAGGGAAGCAGAGTAGCTGCACTAAAGAGGATGGCTTATGCAGCTCCCTCTCAAATCTGCCAGGGTGTAGAGGTCCTGAGGTTTTAGCAGGTTTATGAACTCACTAGTGCCAGTCCCAGCTGTGCCTGGGCAACAGCTTTTTGAAAACACACATATACTTCAACAAAGACAACGTATCTCCTTCTGGGGTACCTGTGGGAATGAACTGATCTGGGTATTGACCTCCCAGCACTTTGTTAGGAGTTGGAGGAATGATTCATCAGTCCAAGCTATGCCATTGAGTACTGGGACATCCAGGTGCACAGAGACTGGGAAAGAACCAGACAAACCCAGTCACACAGGTGGGAGACAGGAACTGGTTGCACATGCAGACAAGGGAGCCTGCCTATGCAGGAGAGATGCTTCCAGCTCCCTGGGTCACCAATGGGGTACGAACCCTGTGGTTTGGAGATACAAGTCTGTTACAAAGCCACTTTGCCACTGACTGCTCACAAGCCAGTGAAAAACCTGATGTGACCTTAGCTCTAATTAGCTTGAGATGTGCTATGTTTACATGAGATGCTTAAAAAACCTGAGACACAGACCAAAGATAGGACAAAGAGAAAAGAGACCTTCAGATCAAAGAAACCAGGGCCATCAGACAGTGGCTTGATGCACTGCAGAGCTTCAGACTTTCAATGCAGGACACTGATATAATTTGGCATAGAGGAGGCTGGAGACCTCTGACTTGATTGATAACATTAAATACTTACAAATGCACACCTCCAAAAGGCTGAAAATAGGTGCTTGGCCAGAAAGCTGACACGTGCTCATTTAGTCATTCCTAACAAACAGCAAAGCTTCTCCCCAAGACATGGGAAGGGCAGTGGTGAGTTATTACAGCAGAGTAATGAGCTCCCTTCCCACGCCACCCTGCATACAGCCTGGCTCACAGGGCTGTGGCACTCCTCTGCTCCTCACAAAGCCTCTACTGGCTTTTACTGGTCAGAAAGAAGCAGCACAGAGGAGAGAGAAAAGGGGTGCTTTGTCTGCAACTGGATGGCTAGCAAAAAAAAAGTTCTTTTTAAAGCCAAATCTTGCTCTTGAAGTAGGTTGGACTGCGCTGTCTGTGAAGCAACTGTGAACAACTGCAGAACCTAGGACACTACTATTGCTCTGGAAGAGAGAAGGACCTGTCCAGCCTATTCAACCTTCTCTTTCACACACTGCCCACATCAGGAAGTTCAGAAGCTGCCCCGATTACCACAACCATCCCATTTAAGCACCCAGCTGGGTATTTATTTTCTGTGTATCCTGTCACCTTACTGACTATGAAAGAACAACTGTAAGAGCTCGCTGCAGCAGTTGTGGGCAGCAATATTATTAACACAAGAGGAGCAAACCAAAGGTCTTCTTGATGTAGTCTGATATTGGAGAACATTATGCCAAGATGTGCAAGGCTGAGATCTTTAGTGAGGCCAGTTTCTTTTCAGACAGGGGTGCTCATTTTCAGTCAAAGGAGCCAATGTGCCTCTTCAACTGTAGGAGGGGGAAGAAAGCTTGGCATAGGATATAATAAAAATATTTACCTAGCCATGGGGTAGTTTACAGATAGACAAGAGGGAACAGGGAGCAACAGTGAATCTTCTGAGAGAGACAGTGCTTCCAGCAGAGAGTTGGTTGGTGATCAAGCAACTCTGCTTTGTAGATACAAGTGGTCTCCTGACTTAAAAGCATTCTTCAGCAGAGATCTAAAGGAATTCCCCACTTCTGGTGAAAACACTTGAACTGTGAGGGGAATTCATACGTTCTTTTGAAGCAAAGCTGAAGCTTTTCAAGCTTGCTGGAGAAGAAATGACTAGTAGATTGACAAGGTGAAGACCTGGATTGGGAGTGCAAGGGTGTTTTTACCCAAATGTCCATCTGAAAAGAATCTATGGCAGCAATCAGGAAAGGCTTAGGCACATACCCTGGTAGAGCTTGCTTTATTCCAACTTACCTAGATCCAGCCAGCCTAGCCGTTTCAGGTCTTACAAAGTACTGGACATAACTGGGAGCACAGTTTTCTCCAGTACCTGAGGATGACTTGTGCCATTTTGGTGGCTGTGCTCCACACTCTTAAGGGGAAAACTTGGGTTGGATTCAGCAGTTAGGCTAAAGTGTTGCTCTTCACTGACCACATTTTGTTTCATAGCCTTTTCTTCACAGGCTTCCCCATTCCTACACCACATCTCTCTGGACTGCTGAAGCCCCTTTGCTTAGTTCTCCTTACTGACCTATAGATGTCCCACCACCTCCACATGGCTGTCCTCTACAGTAACAAGGACTTAGGCTGCTTTTTATTGCTTCTGAAATCCCAAGCAGTAGTTTGAGTTTTTCTTTCTATTGATGTCACCCTCACCAGCTCAACCCCATTAATGCCTGTTTAACCTAAGCGTGCCAGGCTCTCTGCCTAATTCCTCTACCACGAAGCTCCAAAAACAAAACCTCACCGTGTAAAGCAGAAAAATCACACTCACTCTTCTGGGCTTGCTGTCTGCCTGTTACTACACATCTCTTCCCCCCAGGCAGAGAAGCCATGCTGCCAAGGGAACAGGGGTGCTGTCAAAGGTATGTATCTTTTCTCTTCCTGGTCCTGAGGATGCTGGAATGATCCAGTTCCTTGCTAAATGCAGAACAGTAGAAGTGCTGCTTCCAGTCACTGATTTAACATGTGGCCTCTGGCAGCTCTTCCGGCAGTGGTGGACTCATCTCACTGGGGACTCATCCACAAACTTTCTTCCACGACATGCTGGGATGCCATTGAATTATTCCTCTGTTAATACTTCCCTCTTCCCAGAAAGAGTCAATAAAAAGTAACAAAGAAGGCTTTTTGCAGCACTCAAAACTCTATGAGAGTTTTGTTGCCATCTCTTCTGAAGCTTTTCCATCCTTGCCTAGGTGTTTCCGCTGCAGACCCGTAGCATAATTCACTTTTGCCAGCTACCTCAATATTGATTAAATGCTACTTTAGAGGGTCACTCCTAAATGATTAAACAGCATAAACATAATTAATATTAGTCACCAGCTGCAAAAGTAGGGAAGCCCCAGAGGCTGGAGATACGGTTAGAGGCAGTGATCTACGTAACAGAATAGGTTTTGTTAGTGCCAGTCTCAAGTCTTTTCACTGCAAATACAAACGGAAAAGAATTAATCACAGGTAAGGCACAAATGGACCCTTCAGTTAGCTTCTGGGAAAGCTGCCAAGGCTCCCTTTCAAAAGGCTCTTTATATCACAGCTGTGCATTGTATGTAAAAAGCTCAGATCCCTGGGCACAGTCTAATCCCTGGGTGAGAGCCCAGAAAAGGGCAGGTGTCACATCCATGGCATTTATTTATTGTAAATGAAGAAATGGCTCCTGCCTCTGGCAGGGAAACATTTTAGAAAGCAGACAGAGGTAGGGAAAAAAAAAAAATCAAACCTGTTAGTACAAAGCCGAATCTGCATTATGAAAACACAAGACAGGGTTAACAGTCTCTTATTAACATGCCGCTCAGTACCTGGTGTTCCCATCTCACATGGAGAATGCAGGATGTACATGTGTGGATAACTTGCCTCCTGGTTATTCTGAACTGTTTAGACACAGAAGTACTACAAATGACAACAGGCAATGTTACAGATAGCTGCAATTACTTGAGAACAGTGAAACCTGCCTTACGAAATTACTCAAAGTCCCAGCCAAAAGATAAATCACTGAGCACAAGCTGGGCCCGAGCTGACACGCAGAAAGGCATTGGCCACTTGATGGACCCTGGAAGTGGTCACTTGAGCATCCCAGAGCTTTTCAAGGTTACTTTTAGTGCTGGTTTTGGTGTGGCTGTCTCCTCTACAGGAAGTCCACATTTTTCTTCAGTGAAACGATTTAAGCCATCAGGCAAAATATTCCATTTTCAGGTATTAACGTTTTCAAGAAATGAAAAATATTATGTGGAGAATTTTCTAATGTAGCCTGTCATCATAGTAAACCCTTCCATTTTCTGTTGAAAAGTAGTTTAACAAGAAAGCAAATTTCATCCTTTCATAAGCCATCTCCAGGCAAAAGAAATACCCACAGTACTCTCCCAAGACAAGGCTTTCCTTCAGGAGCTGATTATGATCCAGTGCTTACTCAAACACCACACAGGGTTCACCTCCCTTCCTGCAGAACAAGGCAGTCTCCCTTCATAGAGCAAAGCACAGGGTCACTCAAGCCCATCTTAAAGATAGATGTCAGCCCATCACATAACAAGGAACAACAAGGGCAATCTTCTTGCTCTTACATCTTCCAGTGCCACTATCAAGGTCATGTGCAGACCTCAAGGGAAAGCTGATGTTTGCTGACCACTGTGCCTGGACTTTGTAGAAGAGACACACAAGCTGAATGTGTTGACACTCTCTGAAGAACCTCTTCTGACATTTGTGACAGTGCAATTAAATCCAGAAAGACAACAGCAATATAGAAACAGGATGATCATCTCAGTCTTCAGCTTCTGAATATTTTGCTGCAACAGAGCAGGTGTTTCAGCCCTTCCTGCCACTTTCTGTTTGTTGGAGATGTCTTTTTTTTTTTTTTTCAGTAGTTACTGCATCTGTGACAGAGGCTACATGCTGCTATTTCTGAAAAAAAACATTAAAAAAAAAACCCCAAACTTTACTGTCTAAGAGATTTTTTGAGTTACTGCTGAAGAAGTACTTTAGCTTTTAAACTATATAGGCTCTGTTTCTCAAAATACCCACACACCTGAATACTTTTTGGAATTTTATAAGCTAGTTATTGTTTTGAATTGTTATTTGTTCTCAATAACTGTCAATGTCAGGCTAATAAGAGCCTGTGTACTCCTGCAGGTTTCTTCAGCTGCCTATAGGTGCATTTGTAGAGGTTGGGAAACTGTAGGAATTTTAAATTCTGAGGAAACATCTTTGCAAAGTAGTTTCCTGCATCTTTCAGCAAGCCAGGCTGCACAATGTAATCAACACCTTGCTAATGGGCTAAATTATACAATAAATGATCTTGTCACTGATAGAAGCCGATGGGAAGGATGAAGAGAAAGCTGCAGAACTCAGCTGAGAGATGGTGACAAAGGATGCCTCCCGTGACTTCTCAAGTTGATTTTGTCTTGGACAGCAGGGATATTCATAGTCCTAAGCCAAATTTTCCTGGTCTGAAGCACCTCCAGTGTCAGACAGAGGTGCTTTCAGATAATGCCTCAGCATGCGTCTGCAACTCGCATGGAGACTAACACATGCATTCAGCAATGCATGCCCAGAAAAAAATCTGAAGTAATGGCAAGCAGCAGCTCTTTGTCCATACTATGGGGCAGGGAAGAAGGCTGTAAGAAAGGAGAAGAAGATTGTATTTTTTTATAAAAAAAATAGGTCAAGGACAATCTGATATAAATTGCTGAAGGCAGAAAAAGCAATGGATGAAACCACTTCATAACTTGGTACTACCAGCAATGCTTCTGGCTCATCTGCATAGATGTAATTGGGTGATTTTAATGATAGTTCAAGCTCATGCTGAGCTCTAAAGAGAAACTATAAACCCAATCTCCTCTAAAGGACAGATGTATTTAATTTTTCTCTTTTCAGGTTGTAGAAATGTCATCAGGATCAAACTGAAACAGCTCCAGGACTTTCATGGGTACAGGACAAAGAAGTATCCCACATGTTGAGCATGTTATCCTCAAGAGAACCTCTTTGCAAACCCTGAAGAACTGACCTGTGAGCGCTACCTCAGGCACTACATGTCCACAGATATGGGTGAAGCCTTCATGTCATTCTTTTCAAAGTCTCTATTTGGAGACATCTAATCTCTGAGTCGTGGGCAGCCCTCAAGCACATGCACTCCTCCTCATACAACTACAGTCCCCTAATGTTGGGACAGAGGGCAGTCCGGCTCAGAGCCAAACTCAGGGAAAGCAAAGGTCAAACTCCTCTGGAGGCAAAGGGGACCTTCAGTAAGATGTGTTTCCCCAGGCCAGAAAGAGCACACCGATTGTGACAGGCAGAAATTTGCCTACATATTCTTATCCTTTTTCTGTAACAAGATGACTTGTGTCATCTTAGCTTTGAGAGACTGTTCTATGCTGCAGCTAAAGTCTAGCTCAGGGTTGCTCATCCCCAGAAGCATCTCTCTGGCTTTCGTCTCATGCAGCCCTGTCCAAACCACTTCTAGCAGGTTACATGTGTGTGCTTGTCTGCCACAGAGATTCAATCCACCCCTAAATGACAGCAAGTTTCCTCCTTGTCTTGGCCAAAATCCACCACCACATCATTGTTGTTTTTAGTGTCAGAGCTTTCCCAGTTCAAGTTTTGCCTGCTCTTTGCAAGATGCCTTAACCAGAGCTCTCCATCTCCCTTCCACTGATGATGCTTTCTCTGGAGTACCTCTTCTCTGGCCTTTGGTTTGGTAATGACCCAAGCTCACTGCATGACAGGAGCTCCTCTGCAGGAGGAGTGAATGCAGAGCAATTGTCTGCCTGCTTTCACAGCTCTGCCTTGCCAGCATGGAAATGCTGCCACTTCTCCATTCCATCCAATTCTCAACAGTGCAGCTGATAAAGACATTAAAAGGCATGAAAGGAAATGAAAGTGCTCTGTCCCACTGGAAGTCACCAGGAGCTGGGTATCAAGCCTTCATTTGTGCTTTTGGAAGTCTTCCTCCAGGGTTTTAGTGCAGCAGTGAACAAACAATGTGCAATCTATACACTGTTCTTCCTTGCTTATTTCACCGCTTGAAGAGAGGCAATAAAACTATGGACTTCAGCTCAGCAGTTCTGCCAAATTTTGTTGCCATTCTGTGTTCCAGCATCAGGACTTCTGCAAATTTATTTTTCTTTCTATTTCTGTTGTCAGCATCCCAGCACATAAACGGGAACAGAGTGCCACCCTCCAGGACATCAGCATCAGAGTGCTGGCTGGTGGCAGAGCTACCACATAAACCCTCATATCCAGACCCTCTAGGAACAAGCATTTAAAAACACATCTCTATGACAAAGAAGGTTGCTCTTGTAGTTATCAGTAGTTTTGGTTTTTTTTTTATCTTCTCATTTTTGTAGTATCTGGCCTTTCTGTGTGGCCTGGGAACCTGCAAGAACATTTTGTCCCACAATGCAGAATAGGAGGCAGGGACAGAAGGCATGCTTCCTATTTTGAGACCTGCCCTATATTTCTTCATAACTTTCAGAGCTCCTCTCTGGCCAAGTTACTCAAATTACAAATTGCTGCCTGACTTTTCCAGGTTATCAACAGCTTCCGAGGTTGAGACTACTGCTTTATGAGGCACTGAAAATCTCCCTGTTTAATTACCTCAGTTTCCCTGTTCATTAAGGGAAGATAAGACCTTCCATGCCTGAAGTCATTAATATTTCTAAATTGTTCTGAGATTATGGGATAGTTTGAACTATTTATAGGAATGCACAATGGTATTTCTATTAGGTGCAAGCTGCCACACAATTAAAATATACTGAGCATCGTAATATGTAGTAAACGTGACGTTACCTTTTACATCATCAAGTTGCTTATTTTGTACTTTTTGCCCTGAAAAGGTCATTAAGGAAATGTACTGGGCCAGGCTGTAAAGTTTAGCAAATCACAATCTCTCAAAGTTCTCAGTTCACAGGGGAAACGATGTCCTTGTGTGGGCGCATCAAGCTCCTCTCCACACAGCTCTACAAAAGGCAGAGCTTTACAATTTGCTGTCAAAAGAGGGATGTGAACCAGTTACACCTCTTAAAAGGAGATTTCCATTTGGTGGCTATACATAAAGAACAGTTTCAGCTGTCAGCCCTTCCAAAGAAGGGGAAGAGAAGATCCTCTGAATATCAGCTTTACTCAGCTGCCTTCTGTGGACTGACCAGGAAGAACTTCTATTGGCTCATTTTCCTACAAATGCATTTATTTTGATTTCTTCCAAAGGGCTGCATAGAGTTTGTCCTCATTTCTGTCTGGGAGAGCTCTGTGAGAGGCCATTTGGACAAGACTGCTGCAGGAATTCATGCCATTTGCAGACAATTTGTAATGATTCATTATTTGTCCAAGAATACCAAGCAATGCAGGCGTGCGTGTGTGTGTGCACGTGTGTGTGTGTGTGTTTGTGACTATGCATGCTCCTGAAGAGTGAAGACAGGCAACTGCCCTAGGCCCAAGGACAGGAATAAAGATCAACACAGATTTCTTCTTTGTCATGTAGGGGCTTTTGTGATACTTCAGTTGCGTAACCTCTCTACTTTAGATTCATTTAAAACTTAAAGCAAACTTAAAGTAGAAGATAAGAGTCTTATTTGTTTCCACGTCTCCTTCAACAGGTTATAGAAGATTCAATGTAACATGTTCCAAAGGTATAATCCTATGTAAGTAACTTACTCTGACAATGATCCTGGCCTTGGTTTCAGGTACCAAGGAGAAGAGCAGTTAAAGCCATCTCTCAGCCTAGATTACAAGGCCTAAACTTAATCTCCATTAAGTTTTCAATATGATTAGTTTTACATCAGCTTTCAAACCGAGCAGCACCTTGCTGGTATCAACCCAAGTGAGTTCAGAAGAAAAAAAGTCTACCAGGTCTAGGATTTGCAATGATTTCCTAAAAGCTATCTCAAATATTTGCCATAAATACCCAAGCAATACAAACTAATTCCAAAGGGAAGTCTTGTGGCAGTGAAAACCAGAGCAACTGCTGGAACAAATGGCACTATGGGCCAAACCCTCTTTTGGACACAAGAAATAAATCCATGTAAGCTTTCACTACCTATACTAAGTCTAGAACCTTTTAGTATTGACTGCCTGTAGCAAGACCTCACTCCTTTTCTCATTATTTAGGCTATTGCTGTAGGTGCTAAAAAATCCTGTTTAGACAGAGTTGGGTGAGAAATGTTGCTACTTCCCCATCAAACAGTTAGAAAACCACACCGTGTATTGTGGTACATCAGAAAAAGAACAGCAATAAAATAAAACCTTTTTTATGTTTTTTCATCACTAAAATGATTTTCTGGTAACAGTAAAGTTGGCTGGGTATTCCTTGAGAGCCACCGACTGCCAGGAGGACCAGCATGGAAGAGGAGACTGTCAGTTATAATGAATTTTAGAAGAAAGTATGCATCCTTCACTATATTTTTCCTCTCCTTGCATGCCTACCTTTTGCTATTACACTGGTGCCCCCCCTCAAATGGTTTTGTTAGTCTGATTTGTCTGGCAAAGAAAATGTCATCTGAAAGAATGAATTTGGGGAGGCTGCAAGTACAAACACTCATGTGGAAGATTTTAAAAAATTCTTCTGTTCTGTGCTTGCAGAAACCAGTCACCCCACAAGCTTAAGAGTCCAAAAACCACATCAAGGGAAGAGAAAGTAATGTGAGAGATTAAAGAAGTCCAAAGCAAACATGAAAATTAGCATTATTGTACCGTCCTCTAAAACAAGCTACTTCTTGGGTTGGTTTGGTTAACATCTCTTGCCATGCTGCAGTGACCCTTTTAACTTTAATTTCCCCACTATGCATCAGCTTCTGTTGTCTCTCCAGCTTATCATTAAGAATCAGCATTAAGTTGTTCTAGCAGGGCAAGAACATTATCACAGTCTTTGTGTCTTAGGGGATGGGAATGAGACTAATTTCTTCTAAAAACCACAATTTATCCTACCTTGCTGGCTTTCAGTATCTCAAACATCAGAGGCAACCCTTGTGTGATGAGCTCCTCTGTGTACTCTTCTTCCTGAATGGACTTGAATTCCTTTAGCAAGCACTGGATGAGTGGTCGTCTGTGCTGCTGGAAGGACGTGCGCAAGGACTCCAGCCATGTGTGCAGTGTCCAGGGAACACCTAGAGACAGAGGACAGAGCTCATTCCTAGTTTCAGAGAAAGATGTGCCCTTCTGCTTTTTTAACCTTTACTTATGTTAAACATTTTAAGCAAAAGCTGCCAGATAACCCTAGAAATCAAATTCCTGCATATCCTTAATTGAGAAGCCTGATGGTTATCAGGACGTGCTAGACCTAATGCAGAGAGGCTCTACTCCAAATGCCGAGGGAAGACTGTGGTCTCTATGTCATCTAGCCTTCAGCTTCTCTGCTGAGACTACCAATTTGTGGTAATTGCTGTGGTGCTCTGTGATGCAAAAGCCTTTTGGAAACTAGATTTACACTGGCCCATTTGCTTGAATGTGTCCCTGGAGAGCCATTATATGTTACAAAAACCTCATTTTGGTCACTACCCACCTGGATTCAAGAGTGGTGGTCCTCAGATCAAAACTTTTGTTAGCATTATCCCACGTCCTTTCCTGATCATTACTATTTTCCCTAAACAGCGCTGGGCATGTTAAGCAGATTTGCCTTTTCAAGTACTGTGTCATGGCAAAACCACTCTCCAGGAACTTAAAGGGAACTGCTCCCATACACTGAGCGAGAAAGCACATGGAGCTAATGTACCTCTGCAGACATTAGTCTGGATGTGACCTAGTTTCTGCTCTTGTGGAATGGAGTAGGAGGAAACACAAGCCTGGTGTTTGGCTGCAAAAGGTTTTTCCTTCCAATTCAGCAAATACCCAGCACCTAGAGAGTAGTCCTATCACTTGTTTATTGCTAGGTCTTTGCCTGCTCAGCCCACCCAACAAGCCACCACTCAGACCACCACACACCCTGATCTACAGCACGTGTCTCCAGAGCTAAGCTCCACATCAAGCAGGGGCATTCCAAGCAATGTGGTGTCTTGCTCTAAATGCAGATCAATGGGGATGGTAAATACTCAGTCCAGACTGATTCCTCTCCGTGGTACTCAACCACCCTTCCCACAGACAGATGTGACTTCTCAGTAGGCTGGTATGAAGTCCAAGCCCCATATTGGGAGATTTTGCACACTGAGAAGCCAGTCCTTTGCTTGTGCCTTCAGAAGCTCACAAACATTAGAGTTTTAATGGTGCATTGCTTTATGGCAGAGTGCAAAAGAGTAACTGTTTGAGGTGGCCCATGGCTGCCACATAGCAGTGAAGATGACTATTCCTGGAAACCACTCTGTCCTGCAGTAAGGTGACAGTGGCCCCTGAACAAGGCACTCTGCAGAGCCAAAAGGGGCTGGGAACATGCCTGGTTCCCTATCACCTTCTGCTTCCACAGGAGTCGAGAAAGCTGCAACTGTGTTTGGTTTAAGCAACAACCCGTCAAAGGAGATGCATTTCTTACAGTGGTCCTCCCTGAAAGGAGAGGAGAGAGGGCATGAGGACTGACCTATGCTTCGAATGTCGATGGTCACATCCACGTAGCCATGCTCAGCACTGTGGTACATGGCCTCCTTCAGGGCTTTCAGCTTGGCCTTGCTGTTGCGGCTGGCGCAGAGCGGAGCTGCCGCTGAATCGGGCAAGTCTGTTCCCTCAGCCAGGATCTCCTCCAGCGACAGAATATCGCTCTTCTCCTTCTCTGGCTGAGCAAGCAGCTTACGAAAGACATTCCTGTCAATCACAGCGTAACAGAGAGAGGGAGAGGGATAGAGGGCAGGAGAGCAGAGTCAGTGGCTTGGCTTTCTTTGTACTCAAGATACTTGCTGCAATGTGACAAATTAGGACAACTACCCAGGAAATTAGAGGCAGGACCAGCTGAAAGCAGTCCTGAGGCAAGTATCACTCCTTTCTAGCCCACCTGTACTGCCCGGGACATGTCTGCAAGACTCTGCTGTCATGCCAGGGACCATACAGATGTTACATAAACAGCAGCACCTCTTGGGAACAGAGATCCATGAGCTAAATGTGACTCAAGACTTCTTCCCATGATCAGAGAAGCTCTCTGACTTCTCTGGAAGTCTGGGTAAGCTCTCAGGACTTTCACTATGTAGGCCACTTGAGAAGGGAGTTGCCTGGAGCTACCAAAACACCACCATTCAATTAACACTCAAAGCAGTCTGGGAAAGCTGGAGCAGCTAGACATTCAACAACGACAGTCAGGGCAGGTTCAAGCACATCTGAGACTACTCTGCAAAGTCATTATCTGGTTGGGTTATCAAATGGCAAAGTCCAGTCTCAGAGACTTGGTGCCCTCGTGTTCATACCAGTGTAAACTCATTGCTCTCAACAGTCTTGGTTTCACAGCTGTGAGATGAGAAATCAGGATGGCCTCCATCTCACCTCTCTCATACCAAATGTTCTTTCATGTGCTTATAGCCTGGCATGGAGTACCAGTGGGACATGGCATGGCCCAAACAAATTTGTGGAAGAGAGGGAAGGAGGAGAGAGTGTGTGTGAGTGGTGTACAAGTAGGAAAGTAAGAGCCTGCAACATGCACAGCCAAGCCAAGGAGAGCCCCAGGTCCTCCTTGGGAACACAGGTCCCACTTCCCCTGGCTGGCAGCAAGGCGGCAGCAGGGCACATGAGACATTCATAACCAAGCTGTGACCCAGGGATCCCTCTCTGGCTCCATCTGGGCAGTGCTGTGTGAACCCGCCCTGACATGCCGTTAGCGTGTTGTTAGACTGGCAGCTTGTCTCTAAGCAAACACACGGTAGGTACTGTCTCTAACCTGTATCTATGTTCCTCTGGATGGCTACAATCAAAAAAGCAGGAATGTGAAGATCATAATACTAATCCATTACACTGCAGTCAACTCCTGAGTGTTGCAAGATCATGCATGCCAGGTGCTCATTTCACTACTTCCATTGTAAAATTTAAGGCATACATACGACACTAAGACACACAGGACTTTACAGTAAACACAGATGCAGAAACTCGATTCAACAAAAATTAAGGCTGCAGCAATACAGACAGAATTCACTCAGATTTGAGAAAGACATCAAAATATTCAGAAGGAATGTCTTTGGCACTCCTTTCCACCTTCGTATCAGCTGCCATTTAACAACCATAGCATTGCAACACACCACAAGGAATCCCCTTTCTTCATTTTGACATCAGTTGTCAAAAAGCTGCTTGTACCACCAACTGGCTAAATTCACATGCTAGCAAAAAGCCTCACATCACTGCTCAGTTGGTGGCATGTTCAATTGTTCATGCACAACTTTCACTCATCTGCTCAAATCAGATGCCCAGTGAGCACCTGAAGGATGCCACTAGACTTGTTCCCACTCTACCTGTGTCCATGTGCAGCAGCCTGACTGAAAGAGTTCATGTCACCTTGTGGAGTCATAGAAATGCCATTCCTGTACATTGTTCCTATCATGGGGTCAGCTCCTCGCTCCAACAGCAAACTGACAAGTTCAAAATTGCCTGCAAGTCAAGAGATGCATTCTTTTAAATGACTTCCAAAGAGATGACTTCTTTTAAAATACAGTATTTGCAGTGGGAGAAAAATAGTCCTTACCAGCAGCTGCTGCCAATTGCAAAGGAGTTTCAGAGTAATTTTCCTCTCCATGCTCCAAGGAACCTTCCACCTTTGCTCCAGCATCCAACAACAGCTAGAAAGAAAATTCACCATTTAGAGCAGCTGGAGGTATCACAGTCTTCAGCGTTCATGAACAGTGACAAATGAGAGTCTAATGCTTCTTATCTGTAAACCAGATTATGATGGAGACAAGTGACATGCAAATTCTGTCCACTGTTTCGCAGAGGCAACTGGATTCCTTTTTTAGCTCATTTTACACTGCCAGACACCAGGAACACTAGAGTCCAACTTGAGAGCCAAAAAAGTATAACTCAGCATTTCTCAAAGGGAAATGGAGCAAGGTCCAGTGCTAGGAAGTAATGCACTAAATTGAGATGAAAGTACTGAAAATCAGCCCGACAAGCATTCTTCCTTCACATGTCTTCTAGAAGCCCAGCACCATCTGAAAATGGATCATATTCCAATTGCCTCCATCTTTTATATAAAGACATGGCCCAAAAAAAGGCTATTCTTAAGAACCAATTGCAGCAATGAGTCCAAAAGCTGTGATCTCCATCAGGGATGCTTCTGCACAAATAGCGATGCTGAAAACAAAATTGGCCAAGGAGAGCAGCATAGAGCCTGTGCTCCAGCCCTCTCCTGGCCATTTCTGCCTTGAAGCCTTCACAGTTTTGGTGCTTCATTAAGCGTGCCACATACACAGCTGTTTTGAAGAATAAACCTTCACAACTTTTGAGATGTCAAAGCACAGAACCAGCATATCCCACACAACACCTCGATGGAGTAAGGAGAGTGCTTCTCCCCCTCTGCAGCAGCACAAGGGCTGTTGTCCACCTTTCCCCCACCAAGGCAGCGGTTTTGTGTTTGCTAGAATATCATAGTATAAGAAAGTGTAATGAATGAATAAACAAACACACAAAACAAGTGGTCAGGAAGGAGCACAAGGAGTTGTCAGACTTTCTTTGGTGCAACTTTGCTTTTAAATTGTCCTATTTAAACCTCATATTGGTTAGGGTTTGGACACTATATTTGCCATATAATAGGTCTATTATGTATCAGTACACTCTGGAAGAAGCAGAAGTAACCAATATGAGTATGACAGAAGGGTACTGGTTTGAGATGGATGTAATTAGAACTGAAGAGGAGAAACAAAAGAATGAGATGTAGGTAGGGAAATACAATAATACCTGAACTACAGGAATATGTCCATGCAACACAGCAAATGTCAGAGCTGTCCAATGGCGGGTCTCAGGGTGGACGGATGGGTATTTATGAGCAGTACTGACAACCTACAAACAAATTAAAGTTATTCTTTTTTAAGAGCTATAAAGTAATAAAACTCAACCTGCCTGAAAACCAGGCACGTGGAGGACTAAGTGAAACAGAAAACCTGGGAAAGTGGCTTTATCAAATGATTTGCTTCTTTTTTTTTTTTTCCTGTAAAGATTTTCTCAGTATTAAAACTGTTCATGCTGATTTGACAGCCTGAGTAGAATTCATACCAAATGAAGTCTTTTTACCAACTACTGTAGCTCCATCTAAACCACTGGCCACCAGATACTTTTGCACAAGGTCAAAACATCCACAGCTGGTTACAGCAGCACACACTGGGGAAGCAGGAACGTATCAGGATGCTTACAATTTAGGACTGCTCCTACTGACTTCTCCAAATCGTGTACTAAAAAGCCCTGGGTTTTGGGGTTGCTCTGGGCCCAAAGAAATTCTTTCTGCATAAATATGATTTTTGCCACTGCTGTTACGGAAGACACATCATGAACTCTAATCTGCAGTTCAGAGGTGTGCTTCCAGGCTCCTTCTCTCCCACCAAATGAAAAAAAGAGAGCTGAGCAGTGAAAGGGCAGAGTGGCACTTCTGAAACATTTTAAGAGAACCCATTTTTACTGCCTTATCCTGTCTGAATTGAGTTAAAAGAATAGGATGGTGACAGTTAAAAGAGATGCAAAATACATCCTTAGAAAACAAAATGGTATTTCTCACATTGCTCCTTCCATTTTCTGCGCCTTAGTGCCTGGTGCCTCTAATGTAGACATTGGGAAAGATGAATAACCACTTTTTGCTTCAGTTTCCTGTCTTAAAGATGGGGGTATTAATATTGATGAGAGTCACAGAGATGGCAAAATCTAATGAACACTTGCAATCCGCGACTGCACACTCAGATGGAGTGTGACACTAAAATTCAAAATCTTATTATTGTTCTTCAGAGGAAGACTAAAATCAGAGTAAAAGATGCGCCATCTCTGTCTCATCAGCCAGCTATGCTTTCACTACCTTGTCTGAAGTACTTTTACCCTTGTAGGGGAGCAGGGCCAGTTATTAAATGCTCAGTTGCATTAGCAGATCACATTTCCAAGCACCACATGCAGCCTTTTGCTAGAAGCACATGACCAGGCCCTCAATCCCAAGGACAGGGATGAGGGCAAAATCTGAAGAGACCATGCAGATCCCACAGCTTGCCAGAAGAGCAGATCTGCACCAGCACCTGGCTGTTATCACCCAGATTTGCCAAGGAGAGAGCTCTAAGTGCAAGAGAAGTGTGCTGGCCTCTGAGCAAAGGCACAGGGCTTCTTAGGGTATGGATTTGCTCAGAAGGAAGAAAATCAATGAAGCAGCTTGAGGCTTGGGGTTTAAGCTAAGGAGCAAGAGTAGTGGAGGGTGAGGATGGGCAGGATCACAGTTCACTCAACACATCCAGCCTCTCCTCAAGCAGACTCCCACCACTGCTCAGGGCAGCTCATGGCAAGCAGTAAAGAAAATTAAGTCGTTTTAACTCCTTTGCTCCTTTTTCTTTGGTTAAGTGTTCTTTCCAGTTGACACGGTGATTGCAGAAGACCTGCAGTTTGCTGGGCCTTTAACGCACTAGCTGAGATTTGTTCAGCAAAGACAGAAGCTATTGACTCTACAGCGAATTGCAACTTTCCTGCACATCTGGAAATGAGTCCATTTTTTGCTAAAGCTGGGCAATCAAAAAGGGAGGCACTCACTATTTGAGGCTACTTTTAGAAGCATACATATATATAACTGATTTGCAAAGTGAAAGGGGGAAAATTACGCAGGCACCTGACAGAGTATTTATTTTTGTTCATGGTTGATTTGCCTTTTTTTTTCGCTGTTAATTGCCCGATTTGCACAGTTGGTTGTGGTGTGCACAAATCATCTTATAATTGCACACCATAATTATTCACATTTCTTGTCCCAAAGTGTTTTCATTTGATTTTAGAGCAAACACTCTGTAGAAATGAATCGGGAGGTTTATATTCCTCACTGGAGCTGTTCTTTCAGATGTCAGCAGTTTTGGGAAGACCAAACTGTTTAAATTTGCATTTGGTCCAAGTCTGGAAGATTACCGGAGCAACTGGGAGGACTGCTCCTAATGAACATTGCTGCCAGAAACCAAATAATGCCATCTCACCTCTGCAGCATAGACAGGGTTAAAGAGAAGATCGGTCTCCGTGCCCATCCACTCTTTGAGAGTGCTAACAAGGGTTTGAGTATTCGATTGCTGCCAGCTCTTGAGGGTGGTGTGATGGCATTTGGGGAACTGAAATCATCATCTGATTTCATAAATCACCAAACAGCAATCAGATAGTAGCAACTATCAGTCTCTTACAGGTGACTTCAATTTCTTCTTTTAAATTAGATTTTTTAGAAGTGCAAAATGTCTGGCTGAAAATACTGACTACTATTTATCAGCTTGCTCAAGTCCAAACAGAACAGATGGAACACAGATAAGTGAAGCAGACAGCTTAATTTACTCATGACCTCAACAAATTGCAACTGGAATCATTAATAAATAATTCTTCCATTGATTTTCAAACAGCTCTTTAAAAATGTACATACCTGCATTGCACAGAGTCAGACCACAATCTGTTTGGTGGACACATTGTGTAAATTTGTGAGATGCATTCATCAAAGAGACATTTATATTCTGGAAGCTTCAAGCTTCTCATCCAACAGCTTTTAGCCCAAGACACTTTGTAAAACAAAACAGTGGAATCTACATTGCATTTGTGTGCTGGGGATGCTTAGCTGGATCATCCCAATGCATAGGAACGTTTAAGCTTTATCAAGTTATTAGAATGGTATTTCTTTTACCCTCCTCATTTTAACTCAGCTGAGATTCACAGAGTCCTTCCAATATAATTAGAGCTGTGCTCCGTGCTAGTGCTAATGCCTGTATTCATTGCAGTGTGCAAACACAACTAAATCAATATTACCTGTGTGGTAAGGCCGATGACTTGAATCCTTCTGTGCAGTAAATCCCAATGTTAACCTAATGCAGTTTGATTTCAGTACTAATTTCCAGTGGTACTATTCAAGGTAAGACAAATTTGTTTTCTATTTAATTCTTGCGGTTGTCCACTGTAGTTTCAGGGGATAGTTTAAGATGTAAACAAACAACAGAACAAAGATACAACCAACAAAAAGTCCTCACCTCAGCATTCAGATCTGCTCCAGCATCTAGCAGCATCTGCACCATAGCCTCATCACCCCTGACACAAGCATACATCAGTGGAGTCATGCCCTAGTCATTTTATGGAGTTAAAAAACAAAGGAATTGACAAATTTAACACAGAACTCTCTTTGACTTTGCTTAAACAATTAAATTTAAGTATATATCACCAAGACTAACAGTATGTGTTTAACACCAACCATTACCTTTGTTACAGATGTGCCCCTCAGACTAGCAGAAGCCAACCATTTAAATTTTTTCAAAATCTCAAATTTTCTTGTAATTAATTTTGCCTTTTTTTTAATGTTATCCTCAGCATCCTCCTCACGATGAATGAAACTAGGCTTGTCATCCTCATTTCCATCTTCATATACTAAATACTTTGAGCCCCAGCAGAGAAATGTTATCAAAGGGATCATATTTCCATGAGTATTAAAAAAAAAAAATTCTACTCCATTTTCTATGATCACTGTTTTATAATAACTAACTTTTAAATTACTGAATGAGCTTTTAAACACATCCCAAGCTCCTCTTAGCATAAGCTAGACTCAAGCACAGCTTTTTCAATGTGCATACCATAAAAGGTTGGACTGTAAAAAACCACCCTAGCAAACAAGGATTTAATCTTAAATGAAATGCCAGACAGCATTGTCGCAAGTTGTTGTTGGCTTCAAGAAAACATGGCCCTGTTTGGAGGAAAAGTAGATTAAGTGACCCTTCACTACAGAAGCACAACAATGCAATTTGTATTAATCTGAAATACCTGCTGTGGCAGATCACCATTTCCCTTAAGAGAAGTATTACTGTGGCTGCATTAGTGAGTCTGGATGAAATGGTGGGGGGGAAAAAAAATCATTAAATCTACCACAAATTTTAACAGAAAAAGCTGCTTATTAAATACAGTAGGGTGTGTTGAGCAACAGCCACCAGTTCTTTTCCAGTAAATCTACGCTGCAGCATGCAGCTACTTCTGATGCATGTTTATGGCCTACCTCGAGGTCCCCTGGTAAATTTGCTGTCAGATGGTAATGCATTTGCTGTTTAATCTGAGTGTTGCCTCGACGTGAACTTCTTTTCAAAGAAATTGGAGGTGCCCAGCATGGCAAGACAAAGCCATGACACTACTCTTCCCAGCCACAGCCCAGTGCCATTCTTTCAACTGAACTGGCCCAGTCTCCCTGTTTGCATGCAGGCCTGAAGACAGTGGGTGCTTATGTATGGAAGGGCTGCTCTTGCAGTGAAAATATAAACTAAGATTTGGCTCTCAAAGGTGCTTAGATCCCCCCTGAAATACATTGAGAATTTCACAGTGTACTTCTGGAGATAGAGAGTAAGGAATTAGGCATTTGGAGCCTCATGTCATCATTAAGAAAAAACAAGTTCACCTCAGGCAAGGAGAGCTCTTGGGTGACTTGAAATTACTTGCAAAGAAAATTTGAACCTACTTCACCTACAGCCAGTGGCAAAACATTTCCTTTGGCAGTCAAACGACACCACAGGAACAAACAGGACCATGAGAATTACAATAAGTCTGTCCTGAACCTTGCAATTCAGGGATAGGATAGAACCTTAAAATTAAGTATGTGTTCCTTCAGTTGCTTTTGATTTGTGGGTTTTGGGGTTTTTTTCCCATTAATTTCTATAAATAACATCACTGAAAACAAAATCAAGTGTTTAGAACAAAGGGTCCAATCAGATCTGAAGAATTTGAAACCCCAATGCTGGGGTTCCCTGCTACAAGATGCAATACCTGGGCTGCTGCAGTGAAGAACCCTAGAGTGGCATCTAGATCACAGGGACTGTCTGGAGACCACAGGGACTACACATTTTGGCCCTGCTGGAGCTGAAGAAGGACTTACCACCGACTAAAAGGGGCCCAGAACATCACGTTGTAGTAGTGGTGTTTAATTAAGTTTCTAACCTCTCCTTCCCAGTCCTCCTCAGGCTTGCTCTGCAGCTCAGCCGTATGCTGGAGCATCACTCAGATCCTCTCTTTGCACATGGGTGGAATGGATATTTAATGAGTCCACTGTTACTATTACACACACAGAACAGAGTAACAATGTGTACAATTGACTCAAAGGGCATTTGACTTTCGGCCTTGTATCACCACTTATGGCTCTGTCCCTCAAGATGTGGGATATTTGATCCAGCAAAGTATTTAAGCACAGGCTTAACTTTCACTCAAATAGGATGTAAGCATGTGTTCCGAGTTAAGCATATGATTAGGTACTTTGATGAATCAAGTCAGAATGTTCCCAGGTTTCAGCCTGAAGGACAGAGGAAATACACTGTGAAAGGTCTCCAAATTCAGACTAACTTAAAATAATAATATATTTTTTAAAAAGTGTAAGTATAAACCTTGGAATGAGCAGTCTGATACTATTTCTGGAGGGAGAGTACTGCTGTCTTCTAAAGCTCTTCTCAAATGAATCAACAACACTGAGTCAGACTGAATGAAGCTACTGAACAGCAACACAGCTCACACTCCCAGAAGACCCTTTCGTGTAGAAGACTTAAATCTATTTAACAGTCCAGCTCCTGTCCCAGGCGACCACCTCAGTGGTGGCAGCCACCTGCCTTCTGCCAAAGAGGATGTCTAAGCTCTGGGAATGTGCAGGGCACCAGAAAATTCAAGGGCTTCTATTCCAAAAGGAAATGGCCGTTATTTCCCTCTGGAAATAGAGAACTACCTTGGTGAACACCATGTCACAATCCACGAACATAGGTGCAGAGGCAGGTTTAAACCCAGACATGACTATCTTAGAGGTGTAACTCCTGAAAAATGGAGGCTCCTGAACTGGTGGATGTTGGCCACAATGAACAATGGAGGGCTAACACTGTAGGTCCGTTCAGTTTGGGCCAAACTCAGTTAAAGAGTGCCAGCAATTAATCCTTAACGGTTTAGTGGTGCACATGAAATGCACTGCAAGTCTGAGGGCAGTGTTTAGTGAAAGGATGATCACCTGGCAAAGCCCTGCTCCACATCACTGTCCCTGCCACTGAAGCAGTTTTAAGTATTCAGATCAACTCAGATCTCTCTTGGGATCTTCTTTTGGCTTGGCTCAAATCAGTTCACTGTGAAGAAAATTTCAGGGGATGCGTTTGCTCTCAGTATATACTGAGTTATCTCAGTACCAACGAACCAATACAACTCAAAAAGACCAAACCATAATGCAGATGTACAGAAAGCATTCAGGTCCTCTGCATATTTATCTGAAAGCTGGGGCTTGTTTTCTGTGATAAGCAGACAAAATTCTCACATTTCACAGTTGCTTCTTTATATTTCTATCTCATTACCTGTTCACTCATGCTGTTAATCCCATCCGGCCCCAGCAAGGATATGGCTTGTTTAACCAGATCTGTTCGGCCGCAGTTGAGCATACGGAAACCCAGGTCCTGCTTGAACTTCGCTTCAGTGGCAACTGCGTCCAGCTTCCGAGACGCACAAAAACAGTCATCAATTCTGTGGATGCAAGAAACAGACTCCCTCAGAGGACAATCAGGACAGACCTTGCTGTCCCCAGGAAAAGGATACTTTGCCCTGTCTTTGAAGGATGTAGCCCATGCACAAGCTCATTCTCCTTTGACCTGTATGTCCAAGGGAAATGCTGAATGAGAAGTGCTAATGCAAGCTAATGGAGACTGCCCTTGGTCTATCTGTCACAGAAGCTATACATTTTACAAAACCCTAGGGAAAAAATCACAACTTTCGTTTGATTTCATTTTCTGCTTAAGCAATGCACAACACATTCTCACCACAAATATTCTCTCTACATGGCAAAGTTATCTGGTCCCTCAGTCTTTGAGAAGTTTCCTTGGCTTCATTAAGCTTTGAACTTGCATCAAGTGGATGCAGAATCATTTGCAATATAACAAAGAGAAAATAATGTCACTCCAAACACCTTAAAGGATCTTACCAGTACAGACCCAGTTACAGAGAAGCCTTTTTCAAACAGGAAGTGCAAGCTGCAGCATTCCAGACTGGCTGAGGTTGCAATGGACCTTTGAAGGTCCAACCTTCCTGCTCAGGCATGACCACCTATAGATTAGGGCACCATGCAACCAGAGGGAAAGCAATCTTGCCAGGTAATTGTCAGAAAATACCACAAATCCTCACTGGTCATGTCTAACATTTGAGATGTCATTCTTTTAAAGTCTTGTTCACAAGATCTCAAACTGTAAACTCCTCAAGAGACTGATTTTAAATGGAAGAAGGGCTAGCAGTTATTAAGTCAAGACATGGATTTACAGCTTGAGAGAAAGCCAGGCAATTGAAATCTCATGCATATCCAACTTTGTTTCATCTTACAAAGAGATAGTTTTGTTTTTCTTTCATGCTGCTGAGTAGTGTCTGGGGCAGAGGGTGGAGTCCAAATCCACAGTGCTTTTGGTGTGAACTTGGATAAAGGACTGTTTGGAAAAACACCACTTTCATTCTGCAAAAATGCTAGGTCAGAAAATGAGGGGCTGGTCATGAATTAAACACAAGACAAAGATCAAAAGTTTAAAAGTCAAGTATACATCAAATATTTGTTTTCTATTTCATATGTAAAAAAAATGCAGGAAACCAAAAGAAAAAAAAAAAGATAAACAGCACATCACTATCATTTAAATGTCTTCTTCAAAGTGCTTTATCAGAACTTTATAAAATATATAACACTGCTTAATATTTAAAAGCAATATGCAATGACTATGCTGTTTATGCAGTGGTAGGTAGCAACAGCTACCACTCTTCCTTTTTCAAAGAGGAAGGAAAATGAGAGGGAAAACAAAGTATTTTGATCAAAGCTTCTGCAGGACTTAGTACCGAAACTGGCATCTCAGCTTAAGCTTGCTCTCTGCCATGACCACTCTGAAAGACAACAAAGGCTGATGTTCATTCTATAGGCTCAGTTTGGGTCTTGAATGCTAAATAGTTGTCCTAAGAATGTAAAGAAGTTATGCTTGGGGATCACTACTCAGGGGAATCAGGATGATGCTTCATCACAACAGTATGCTGCAAGATTAATGCCCTACACTTAGTCACAATAAATACATCGTAACAGCAGTAACAGATTCTGCACCAGTAATATACCTACAGCAGAGATGAAGAAGGCAAAGCATAGCAAGGCTGAGTTTTCTGCTGTAGTTCCTGAGAGAGTTTAAGGAAAAAGCAGAACTAGCAGAGATATGCAGGGCTGAGCTCTATGACACCAAGATCTATGGGTGCAACTGCAGCTTAACATGTTCACACCGTATGGCACACTTCTGACAAGAGCTACAGCAACATTTGGTACTTGTTACCCCCATAGCAGGAGACGCTAGAGATCATCTATGTCCTCCTTTAGTGTATGGCAACGACAAAGCATGCTCAGAAGTTAATGGTGGGGGTTTTGATGCATGTACGGAGGGCTTGGACCAACCAGCTGCAGCTGGCCATTTCCAGATGACTCTCACTGAAAATGAGGTGGCTCCTCAGAAAAATGCATTTATGGAAAGATCTAGACACCCTTGGAGGACTGCAGAGGTGTCTGCCACTATGAATCACTGCCTGTGTTAAGTCACTGCTTCATCATTTGTACTGAGGTATGTAACATACACTCAAAATAAAATGGGTCAAACTCAGTGCTGGCAGGAACAAGCAGAGCTTCACTGACGTTAGAGCCCAGCTCAGTGCATGTGAAATGATAGCTGATGATCTCCTCTTTTTAAGAAGACAGATTATGACCTGGGTTGCACACCTACACAAGAGAGGGAGGAGGAACAGTGTATGGGCTGCCCAGGTCTCTACTCTGGCACAGGTTTAGAAATTACTTTTTTATCCTTAAGGTGGTTCTGGTTCCCCTAACAGCATTTCATTTCACCTACTTACCACAGTCAAGGAAGCAGACTCATTAATTATTGCTGGGTAACAGCAAATTAGTACCCCTTAATCAGATAGGGGGATAAGGTTCAAGGGCTCCAAGATGCTACAGCTGTAGAAAGACTGGAACAACAACAGGGATGTAGAGGAGTGCCTGGGCTCATATGACACCAGCACTGATGAAACGTGATTAAGACCAAGTACCACAAAGTAAGAAACCACTACACTTTGTACACTACCAGTGACCTGCCACTTTTTTTATACCTTGTGAAAGACTCATGGTGAATTACAGCCCAGAATTATGAGACAGAACAATATGACACAGGTTATTGCTGGTGCCACCATTGTCTCATGTTGACTAATAAAAGGGATAGTGATCAAACTGGAGAGTTTAATAAAATGAGAGTATGCTGCCAGGGAAAGGAACAGAGGATGCTTCAGAAAAGAAAGCATAGCAACATCTCCAAAAGCCAGAGAGATGAATGAGTTAAGAAAAGGGAGATTTAACATGTACAGATAAAAAGCAGTGAAGAGACAGATCAAAAATGATCAGGAACTACAAGTACAGAATAGGAGAAGAGCATCACTTTTAATGCTGGAGAAAGCCAACTGGGAAGACAGTACAGCAGACAGCACAAGCAGTCGCATTTTAAAATGAACACCAAAAAATATTAAAACACCCCAAATCCATCAAAAATCAACTCTAAGCCACTACAACACTGCATTTGCTCCTAAGTCCTCTTTCCTAGTATTAACTGAATAATGTTGATTTCACCAGGAGCAGGAGGTCTCTGCACACTATATATACACTGTATAAGGTGATGTTGCTCCATTCGGAATCACAAACATTGAAGCATGAAAGATAAGGAGGAAGGCAACAGGCACTCAGGTTTGATTCTCTCAAGACTTCTTACTGTAACAAATACATTGGAAAGCTATAAAGAGGTGGGAAAGGACAGGAGAAATCTTGACAAATAAGGTTGATGAGGAATGGTTCAGTCAGCTAAGCAGAGGCACATTTTCAGAGTTGTGTGCCTGCACAGCAAGCGAAGCAAGAGTGCATACAGAGCTGGAAACCTCCCCAGCTGCAGTCAGTCAACGGCCCTTTTGTCAAAAAGTCTTTGTGATCTTTCCAAGTGCACAGGAGGCTGACACCAGCCATACAGTGGTACATCCCCTCCAAGGCCACCTTGGTTGTTGCCAGCTGCCAGCACTCACATGGGTCATTCTTTCCCCAACACCTCACCCCATGGAAAAGCTTCTTTTTATCAAAGCATCCATGAAGGCTGACAGAAGGAGCAGCCAGCCATGGAAGGGCAAATACTCTTCTGCCCTTCTTCTTAGGCACAGTCTCAGGATGACAGGATATCACCAGTCTGGATGCTGTCTGGGTCAGGTGAACTTTGAAATCTTACAGAGACAATACAGTGACAAAGGTAGGACTGACCAGCATACATTGAGGGCAACGTCTTCTCTCTCAAACAACTGAGCCCACTCTGGACCTTCCTAGTTAGCAACCGGTGAGGCTGGACAGGATCCTTGACACCAGCACCACTACACACAGAGATGCTCTCAGAACTGAGAAGAATATGCTTGAATTAATAACACAGTGATTGTAGTCCTTGTGCTCCACAGCAAATCCACAGTCACGTAGCTTGGTAACTCCCTAGCTGGTACCACCTTACCTTGAATCATGCAAACCACTAATTTTCTAAGTAAAAGGAAAAATAGAAACAGACGGAATCTTAGTTATTTTACATTTGTAGCAAAGCTGTGACTATGCTTTTTAACTTACAATGCAATACAATTTACTGCAAGTCCTCTTTTAATGCCTCACAGATACTGCTTCTACAGCAGTTATCTTCAAGATCATTGCAGTGTTGCCACTGCACATAATTAACTTTACTGTGTCTTTATATGGGGAATGCCATGGTAACATTAATTATTGGAAATGGTCACTGTCAAAAGCTGCATGGTCACCATGACACTGTTGTACTCCAAAATACTCAAACCTGTAAAAGGAGTCAAAGATAATCTTCTTCATTTATAATGGGACCTATCAGTCCAGCAAAATATAACTATCTTATCCCAAATTCACATTACAAAAACATAATGCAGCATTTCTACAGCAACAATTTATATGCAAGGTTTTTTGGGGGTTGTTTTTCATTTTCACTCAGACTGGTTAAGATAGGGTCTGTGTGGATGTTTAGTAAGTTACTCATGGATTGAATACATGGGGGAAAAGAGATGATTCAAAGGCAAAGTGTTTCCATCGTAACTGGTAGACACAGCAGCTCTCTTATTACATAGCTTTTAAATTATTTGTTCTTTGGGAGGGGATTACTGCTACAGTCGCTAATGGACAAATGCTCTGTAAATGGTACTAAAAAAGAAGCAGGAACATCTTAATTGTGTTCCAGGCTATATGTACTGGCATAGCATACTAATAGTTGATTTAAAAGAAGTGGAGTGCAGACGATGATGAGTAGGAGGACAAATGCAATTTCCCTCAGCTGATGTGACCAGATCATTGTCCTGATAGCCAAGCACCAAAACCTTGTTTGTCCACTCGGGACTTGATTACCAGTCCTTTCAATTAAAAGAAAGATAATCTATTAATTAAGTCCATCTTTTTAGCCCTGTAAAGCTTATTCAATACATCTCTGTCCTAAATATAAATGAGGTCTTGAGTCAGAAATTATAGTTCATCTGGCTGGAAGTCTGGAAGGAATCATATTTTAGCCAGCAATATACAGGCATTTGCAATGCTGAGTTTCTTGGGGTCGAAGATCACAGTTTTGATCTGGCTACGCACAGTCCACAGCACAAAAGGGTCCTGTTCCTTGCCTGGGGCTCTTCAGTGAGACTACAGACAGAAATGGCAATAGCAGGGGCGGCAGACAGTTTGGTTTAAATTTCTGAACACTCTTCTTTCCCCTGTGGTGCTTTAAAAGGGACCATAATGCTGATATAAATGCTATACTGATACAATTATTTGCATTTTCAGTTTCGGAGGGAGGGAAACACAAGCACAAAAATGTTGATCAAAGTGATAAAGAGTGTTATTTTTTAACACAGGCATAAAATATCTCCATTTACTTTAAGCAGGAGCCAAACTGAAAAAGAAAATAAAAGTAGTCCAGATATTTATTAGCCAATTCCTTTTTCTTGTCAAAGGCCTGAGAATAAATCGGTTACAGATACTGGAAAATATATTAAAAGTGATGTGACTATCAAATTGTGACCCAAATCTGTATTTCAAAGCACACTTATTACTACTACAGTCCCCTGTACTGAACTTCAGTAAAGCATCTGACGCTGTCTCCCATGGCATCTTCCTGAAGAAACTGGCTGCACATGGCTTGAGTGGATAACAAAACTGGCTGGATGGTCAAGCACAAATAGCAGGATGGAGTGGATGGAGTGGAGTCAACATCCTTGGAGTTGTTCAAACAACGTGTAGACATGAACATTTCAGGGCATGTTTTAATGGCCATGGTGGTGTTAGGTCAGTGGTTTGACTTAGAGGTTTTTTTCCTATTGAAATGATTTTATTATTCTACGGTTCTATATATGGCCAGGAACCACGTTCAAAGTGGAATCTGACTTCAGAGTTTGAACAAAGCCAACATACCACAGGAAAATTTGGGTATAGATTCATCTTTTGTATAAACAGATTGCAGAAGTTCTTCACTGATCACTGTAAGATGAAAGTTACATATATTCTGATTATATTCAGGATCGTGTACAGAGACAGAGCATATGAAATAGTAATGAACTTGCTTGCAATGAAAGGGGGAAAAAAAAGCAAAAAAACCCCCACCCACAAAACAAGAAGGCTGGATTCTAAAGCCTGTAAATATGAGTGTGCTCTGCCCAAAAAGTGAAGGAGAATATGAGGACGTTTCTCAAATTACTCCACTAATTTTTTTTTATTACTGGTGTCTTCAAGCAGCCAGTTGGCAGGAGAGGTTGAAATTCACCTCAAGAAACCTGTGTTCCACCTTTTAAGTAATAAAATCTCCTTCATCCACTGGCACCATCTGCCCAAGGGACTGCTGGGTTTTGTCAAGAAGCTTGTTTGCTAACATTTGCTCGTTTGGCATTTTTGTGCCTAATTACAGAAATAGCCATGGCTGGTGTTAAAGGATTAGTGAAAATTTGTGGGAAGAACAAGGACGTTCAAGGAGCTAGGCAAACACCAACCGTTCCTACTTAAACACAATCTAATTAAGGAGTAGAATTTCTTAGCAATTTTCTACTCTCTCTCTCTCTCTCTCTCCATAAACTCAGCCCCTTACACTGCATCTTAGCAGAGCAAAGACCAGTGCAAATCTTCTTCTGCCTTCTAATCTCTGTTTATTAAAATCTATTTATATTCTCACGTTCTAGTACAAGCACAGGATTTCCATAAATAAAACATTACATGCAACCCTTTCTCTCTTTCCCTTTCAAGTGAGAATTGCATATGTGTGGCGCAGTATTAAGACGGCGTAGCAAATGGTACAGAGTGCTTTCAAAGAACAAAATAACACATCTTCCTTCCACACATTGCTGGGCTTTTCCCTTTCCACAGTCTTAAGGAAACCCTCCAGAATGAGTGAAGGATACTCTCATGTTAAATAAGTTTCACTCTTGAGGTTGATAATCCTATTTTTCAAGAACACTTTCATTAAGAGGGACGGTCTCAGACAGAAAAGCAGCCTTAGGTATTCTCAGGCCAAGGTAATTGGAAATTAGGGGTGACTTTCAATTAAAGACAGGTTTTCAGAGGCACTCGGTAACCATGTTTGCCCACAGACCTTTCTGGATCAGAGATGTAAATGCAACTTGGAGCCCTGGGTGAGGCTGACACGGCAAAGAGGGTAAGTGATAGTGGAAAGACCAAATAGCAGCCTTCCAGTATCTGAAGAAGGCCTACAAGAAGGACGGAGAGAGACTGTTTAAAAAGGCCTGTGGTGACAGGACAAGGGGCAACGGCTTCAAACTAGAGAAGTTGGTATTAGGAACAGGTTCCTTACCATGAAGGTAGAGGAACAGTGGAAGATGGCTTGGGGAGGAGGTTGAGGCCCCATCCCTAGACATATTAAAAATGAGGCTTGACAGGGCTCTGGGCTCTGAGAATGTCCCTGCTTACTGCAGAGCAGGTTGGACTGGATGATCTTTGGACGTCTCTTCCGACCCAGACCATTCTATGATTCTACAGAAGCACGTGGTTCTGGACCTATGCTGAAACAAGATTTGGAACCATCTACACTTTCATTTTGGACGTAGTTATGACTTATTAATATTCACTTACTCCTGTGTCCATTGCCACCCTTGAAACTGCATTTTTCCTTTTGCAGTGTTTATTCCTGATGTATGGAGAAATGTCGCATGTTGCTCACCTGAACAAGTCACCTTCTTCTAGTCTTCCTCTATGAGAACATTCTGTCAAGACTCAAACCACTTCGGCCTATTTCTCTCTGCTTGCTCCAATGTGAACAATTTCTTGACACAGACACAGGAGTCACATTCACATAGAAGCATCAGTATTTTCCCACTTCTACTGCAAACTCCTCTCCCAGTGCATCCCAAAAATGCATTTGTTTTTCTCACGACTGAGGAAAAAAAAAAATCCACTTTTGTCTTTCCCAGTCATTCTGGGAGGAAATACTACTGCACTAAAGCTTTTCCATCACCTTTCCAATACTCAACTTCCAATATAGTTAATTTTATATTGCATACTGAGTATCTATTTTTCTAATTAATCTCCCTGTGTTTCCTCTCCATTTCTGGAAAACTGTATTTCATTCCATTTCTTCTGTCCCAGCCCTCAAGGTCATCCACTTTTTTCCTGGATGATTTCCCAAACTTCCTCTGTCAGGACAATGCCTCTCAGCATCGTAGCATCAGCAAATTTTAACTTCATGAGCACAGTTGCTACCATTTGAGCCAAAACCCTTTCTGAATATTAAAAAAAGACTTAGGAGTGAAAGCTGAAGATCTCTCCTTTTAACTCCATTGCACCCAACTCAGCCCTTGTCACCCTCCTTGAAGCCAGCCCCTGCTCACTTTCCAATTACTTTACTAAATCCCATCTTCTCTCTTAACTAATAGCTGCATGGACTGCATCAAATCATTCACTCAAGTCTCAAATAGATGAAATCTACTGAATTTCCTTGGGGTAGAAAATCAGTTATCTTATCAAAAAGTTATTAGATTAGTCTGGCAAGATCTATCTTTAGAAAATCTGTGTCACATTTTATCCCATTTTCCCCTCAAAAACATGTCTTTAATCAGTCTTTGCCTGAAAAAACATTCAAAGGCCTTGCACTAACAGCCTGGAATTTTCCTTGGATCATTTTTCATCCTTTTCAAATGCTGGGTATTACTATTATTAATCCTTAGAGTTATGGCATCACTCCAGGCTTTGTTAAAAATATTTTCTTCTGACCCTCTAATTTTGTGAGGCAGCTTTTTCTCATTGCTGGGATAGAGGTTATCTGGNCCCACCCACCCCCGCCGAATTTTCTTTCCTAAACAGAGACAAGATATTAAGTTCTCAGGTGATTTTTGTTGTCAGTGATCCACACCTCTTACAGCTGCTGCCTCAAGGCCAGCATTTACAGACACCAATATCAACTTTGCATTTGCATCCCAGGACGAGATGAGAAAAATGTGCACACATGCAGTGAGAGGCAGAGATAGGATCCAGACTCACAGCTAGGCAAAGAAGAAAAGGGATATTTGCTGTGTTCACTGCATGTGAGCCCAGCACTCTCAAGGAACCCAGTTACAATTCTTAAATTACTGCTGGAAATGGATAATCAAAGAAATAAAGGGAATCAAGTTATGGCTCTCCATCTCTGCACAGGAACAAGTCCTCTCATGATGGTCTCTGCTCTTGCCAGCTCTGCCTTGACCAGCAGCACCACTGCCACCTCCAACTACATTTCACTTCAGCAGAAGGGTTAACACACAAACCCCACTGCCTATCCCTGCCCTCCAGCACTCCTCTAGGGCCTGCAAACAAGAACTGTGATGCTTCTCATGGACTCCTTCATGATAGCAGGGCATGAGTGGTCTCCATGGGTTGTATGTCACTATGCAATGGGGCAAGAACAAAACAGTCCCCTGCGGGACTCCACCCACGAGGAGTCTGACAGCAAAAATGCCATTTTCCATTGCTGGCCTTTGGGTACAGCTGCCAAAAAAGACTTCGGACCTTTATACAGAATTGTCTTTGGCTCCTCCTGCTACAATGTGGTACCTGCTTCCTGCGTGTGACCACGGTGGGTGGTAATGAATGCCACAGGGAACAATCCCGCTTCTCTATCATACAAGGCACAAGTCTTTTCATCTATGGATAAAGAAGAGCTCACTCCTCAAGACAACTAAACTCTGCTTCTCCAAATCTCAACCAGGGACTTTGTGGCATGCTGGACTAAGGAGTGTGAGAGGCCTTCCAGATACACATGGCTGCAGAGCCATGTGAAGCTGTCCAGCCTCATAGGTAACAACTACAGAGAATCTTGGTGCCACGGAGACAGATTCACTGTTCCTCTTCATTCAGACACCTGAAAAAAATCCCTTCAGGTGGTCTAGGACAATAACCCTGCATGGTATCTCTTTCCCAGCAAAGCTGAGGATCAGATGTCCAGATATTCAGGATTCAGGAGCCAGAGCCCCACCTTCATACAGTGCAATCTAAGATATCCTACAGTGAAATGTTGCCCACCTGAGTCCCTTCAGCAGAGCACAGTCTTTCTCAAGGGTAAGGAGGACTTTTGCCAGGCCCAGAAACATGCAGCTTTCTCAGAGGAACCAGGTAAGGGATCACTTGGAATCAAAGAGGTCTGAGGTAATGCTGAGGACAGAAGAAAATACTTCAAAATAACAGATGGGAATTGGAACTGCCCTTTGTAAAGGGGAACCACACTCAAATCTTTAAAACTGTGGATTTTTCATCCATTTTTAGTGTATCTGGATATCAGAACAAACATACCTACACACAGACACACACACTAGACTACATGCTTCTGTCAACCTATGACTTGCCAGGAAACAGCCCTTTATCCAGAAAGATAGAGAAGTGACCAAATAACAGACATTACTAACTCTCTCAGATCAGTTTGCTTCCAGAATCTTTACATCCTCCAGGACTGCAATACATTGCAACCACAGATGAAGCCACTGACGCTGATAAAAAGCACGTCAGCCTTTGTGCTGAGCAATACAGGATGCTCCTCCCTTGCTCTGTTTCTCTGCTGTCAGCCTTCAGTCCCCAGTCACTCTTGAGCAATCCTCCCCACCACATGTCTAACACATTGGGGTTTCTCTGTTTTAAACAAATGCCCCACAGAATAGAGGAAGGAAAGACACACAGAGAACTTGTGTTTAAGTGGAGTAAGTGGAAAGGTCCTCCTTGCAGATGTGATAATGAGGAGTAGCCACAACCAGGCATCTGTTGGTAGCCAGCCAGACCAGGCATAGGCTGAGAAGTGACACTTTGTTAGTGCAGCAGAAAGACAGGTCAGTTCCTAACACTGTGCTCTTTTTTGGCAACCAATTACCTTCATCCCTGATGCTTTTGTTAGTAAAAGGTCTCAAGCAAGGACCAGAGGACCCACCTTCACCAAATTTATGCCAACAAATTTATGCCTGAGGCAACCAATAGGGCCTGGGCAGAGGCAAGGTTTTATTTAAATCTGGCCTCTCACTGTGACAAATACTATTTTAGACACAACTTTGGCTTCCATCTAAACTAGCTGCTGTGCATCCAGCAGGAAACCCATCTGTGAAGCCTACCTCCTTGCAAAAGGTGAAGACATCTGGTCTATCTAAAGCTTCCATTCCTGGAGGAAGGAGAACATTTACATTCCTGCTCATCTCCCAAGGCTGGGGAAAGGGAAGAAACCTTCTGGCATGTCTGCTGCTATAAGATGAAAAGAGAGCAGGAAAGATACAGGTGGTTTCTGGTTGATTCCAGCTTCCCTCACTGCTCTAGCCAGAGGAAGAACAGCTCCACTTTCAGGAGATGGAAACATTGAAAGAAATTAAGGTGGTAAGTTTTTTTAAAGAAGGCTCAAAAAAAGGGGAGAAAGAGAAGAAGTATGGGAATGAAAGACAAGAATTACAAAGCCAGATAGAGAAGCTCACTGCCGGAGTACATCACTGTGCTGGGAATGTCAAACAAATGTGCTGGGAGACCTCCATGCTGCAGTTCAGATAAGAAATAGAACATTTGTTTTTCATCCAAACTGATCTTGAACTTGCAGATCCTGCCAATCTCCTCTTCTCTCTGCATGTGTATTTTTCCGATGTGGAAGCTGATTTTATGTATTTTCAGTGACAGGTTGCAAATCAACTCTGTGGAATGATGCAATACCACATAGGACCATTGGAACATTTGAGTTCAAGTCTCTATTTCAGGGGCTAAGGAAGACTGCTAATAAAAGCCTAGAAATTGAACCAGTTTCAAGGTTCTACTTATTAAGCCTTTTCCATAGAAGTCACAAAATATGTCAAGCTAACTGCACTTTAAATCCTCCAGCTGTTATTCGTCACCCAGCTTATTTGAAAAGCCATCTTCTGTTTGTATTCATGGAATTGGTGGTTGCTCAGGAGTTGATAGTTGCAAACACGGGAAGGCATGAAAGGCTGGCGCTTGGCTGAGTGGAAACAAGAAGTGCTGAGGGTCTGCACTGAATACAAATACAAAACTGCAAGCGGCATTGTTTCAAATTAATATCCTAATGTCTCATGTTATTCTTCAGATAAGGTCAGTCCTTCCTTTGATCTCAGGATTACAGGCAGACAGGGTTAGATTTTCAACTACTGAAAGTAGAGACTTTAAAATAAAATCTGTATTATCTGGACATTCATTTGCAGACCTCAGCCAGCACAGAAGAGTGAGTGTCATTCTGGGACACCACTGGGTGTACCAAGTCCCTGCAAATTAAGGGCACACTGTAAAGTCTGGTCTCTCTAAAATCCAGATTTTTTCTGGGGAATTATTATTCTCTTCATTACCATCTGATTAATCTCAGGCTATCATCTTCAAGCTCATTCCCACTTGCAAGACCAGCAATACAACAGCAATCATTTCTACTCTTTATGAAATTAATTTTTGATAGCAAGCTTTAAACTAAGAACTGATTTGTTCTTCAAAATGAATATATTCCTCTGCAGTATAATACAACTCTCCTCAACTTCAAATTATTTTGAAGTCCTAGAAAACTGTTTAAGCATTGATGATATTTAAATACACATGTACACACACACAGACAAAATACAACTTTCAGAGTTGTGAGGGGTTTCATTATCAGATATTAAACTGTATTTATCTTTCATAACTTTTAAGACAGAGGATGTAGTGTAGAAATGTTATTGCCTTATTTGCAGTCCTACCTAAATACTGGAAGAGGTATTAAATTAATTGTGCCTTTTCAAAACCAAGTGCTAGGTCTTCAGGAGGTGCATAGTACCTGTAAGTTGTGACATTTCAGTAGCAGCACAGAATGCTGCACTTCTGGAAATGAGGGCCAAGATGGTTACACCCAAGGAGAAGCATTTACAGCCAAGATTTGAAATCTGAAATGCTCAAGATTTCGCTTTTCAAATTCAACATCTTTTTTTTCAATTAGATATTGAAGAGCTGCGACTATAAAAAGCTTAGGCAGATCTCAAAGTAAAGTATCATACTCTCTGGTAAAAGAGCATATCAAGGCCAGAGTCAACAGAAGGCAGCTGCTTCAGTGCAGGTTGTCACAGCTAATTACGCAGATGATCCCTTTGCTTTCTGTGTTGCAGGAAAGAATGCACCTACTGCTGTATGAAGAGGCAGACTTCTGGAAACTGGGGTTTATTTACAAATTTGTGCAGCAATAGCAGTGAGTAATTTCTGCTCTGGCAGATTCAGAATGCCTTTTCATATGAAAATCAAAACCGAACATACTCCTGACTCCAGAACAGCACTATCTCATGCTTTAATACATGTACATAATAATAAGGCAAAACAGACACTAAAAACATATCCTGGCAATAAATACTCTTACTCTAAGACTTCATTAGAAAACCAAAAGGTTGCATCCGAGAAAAAGTCAAATTGTCTAAGCTGACATTTACAACTAATTTGAACTGACATTAGCATAAAAACACAATCTTACTGCACTAGGTAGTCTTACCTGTAAGTTTAAATGTGCCCTTTAAGCAGTAATGCTGAAAACAAAGCCCTGAAAAATATCTGCAGCCCTGCCAATTACATTTCAGTATTTTACAGCACAGCAATGTGAAGCAGACAATTAGCTTTCAGCCCCTCATTAGCAAANAAAAAAAAAAAAAAAAAAAAAAAGAACGATATAACCTCTGTTGAGCAGATTATGGGCTCAATCCAGCTGTGAGATATTCAGTCACCCATTACCATGCAACCAGCTTATGCACGGATGTCAGCAAATACCAAGAGCTGATTTTGCAACGCACACAGTGACGAGCCGGAGCATCCATGCACCTCTCAAGGCAATAAGAGAGCCTTCTGCCTGCCTGCTGGCTTGCTGTCGCTAGCAAAGAGAGATACATTTTGCAAAAAGCAGCTGATTTTTTTCTTTTTTTTTTTCCTGTGGACTTACTTTAACTGTCGAGGTTCGCAGTCAACTCCCGGCAGCAAGAGCCTCGCTGCCTGCCGTACGTCATCGCTGTCCACCGAGAAGCTGCGACGGTGCCCCGCGTGTGCCACGGCAACCCGTATCCATTCCATCAAGGGAGGGAGCACAATGAACGGCCTGGGGAAGCACAGACATGATGATGAATGCCACAGCACACTACCGTCAAAAGAACAGGTATACAGAGCCGGGGGGGAGCGGTTTCTGCATGTGTATATATGTGTAAGAATACATATACAGAGAGAGAAGGGCACAAGCGGAATGAAAGCAAGGAAGAGCGAACTGGCTCAGCAAATTTCAAGCAGGTCTAAATCAAGACACTTTGTGTCTGGAGCAGCATTATTTGGAGAGTGAGATTTATTAGCCATCGCATTTATGGGGCTCCTGTGAGGTCAGTGCACCCACTTGGCAAGCCTTTCCTCCTCCTCCCCATCTTTCCCACAGTATATCCACAAGAGGACAGGAGCTTGGCACAGAAGTGTGTCCTGCTCTGGCTTACGCACTGGGATAGGTACACTGCCTTGGCACTATGCAATATGGATGGGTGAATGAACCAGGACAAAGAGAGGGGATGCCCCCCCCCCTCCCTTCCCCCCACTCCAGGATGCCAGGGATAGAGAGGTGAGTTTCTAGCATCTCCTGCCAATGCAAAGTGTGCCCCCCATGCTCAGTGCTGAATGTCGGGGTGTCTTGTGGAGGTTATTGTGAGCCGCAACAGAAACCAGACTGTTCCATTTCATTTTTAGTGGTATCAAACCAGTACACCTTTGAATATCAGCTGTTCTGCTGCTTGAACAAAAGTACACAAAAGTACAGACCCCACTGCAGCACAGATGCTACTGGAGACATGGTCCTTCACTCCACAAGACCTGGATAGCCCTATGTCTTAGCAGGAGTGCTCATGCCTTATGTGGAGAACACAACATACAGCTTGCCCCCATCTACGCTAAAAATTATTCAGGGATCAAGAGAAACATGCCAAACCTTAAATGAGAACCACAGCTTCAAGGCCTATTTCTGAGTTTAAAAAATAGATATCTGTAGCCGAACATCTTGGAAGGTCATTTTGTGTTAGGTCAAGGTGGACAAACTTCCCAGAGCAACACAGGCTGCACCCACTGCCCTTCTATCCCCAGTGGGTTTTCATACCCACTTGATCACCTAGCTGGGGTCTCCCAAACAGGTGTCTCCTCTGTAGCTGTACAGGAGAGGAAGTCTGTATAGCAAAGAGGTGAGGAAACATAGAAGAAATCCCTCTTTGTAAAAATATACTATAAAATCATAAAAACTTTAAAAAATAATACATCTGTTCAAGAGCTACTTGAAAACTATGCAAAAGTCCTGTTTTTAGTCAAGACTGATTAAAACTAGACGCAGTGAAACAGTTTCACTCACACAGTGGATGTTAACAGAGATTGTTATAATAAAGAAGAAAAAGAGATGAAACTTGTCAATGACTACTGTCTTCAAGGAATGTCTGTGGTTAATCTGCTCTTACCTTCTTCTCCTGAATATTTTTGTCTAATTTCCTATATGCTTCCATTTTCCTTCCTTTTTAACTGTGTATTCTCATATTCCCTCTATTTGTTGGGTCAGTATATCACTGCAACCCTGGAAATGTTCCTTTTTGGGCAACATCATCCCCCACTTTTCCTCCCTTCTCCTTTAAATTTGAAACTGCTTTTCTTTACTTGCCTTCCCTTCTGTTGTCCCTTTAGTTGAAATGGGGGGGAAAAAGTCTGGATCAGGTGCCCAGCAAGCAAAATACTTTAAATTTTAAGTATCTACGTTTACTCCCAAAAGGCTCTACCCTGAGGAGGGGGAAAAAAAAAAAAAAGTAAGAATATACTGATTCTAGAATATCCTTTCCCTTGTCAGAATCCTTTATGCCATTTATTTCTCTTTTGAAGATCTGATTTTACACAGTTCTTGATATTAATATTCTTGAGGTGGGATGAGGTACTTCACAAGCATTGAAGGACAGAGAAGCCCTGAGGCCACTACCTCTTCCTAGGACACCAGGTTCCCAAATCTCGCAGGCCCATAAATGAACAACCTCCTTCTGAAATACACTTTCATCATTATTCTGTTCAAACACATCTCCAGCACCTCAGGACCAGGCTGCCTTTTTTCCCAAGGTTTGCTGCTTTCCCCAGACTGAATGCAGCCACATAAGAAAGAGAGTAAAAACATCTACCCAAGATATCATGGAAAGAGTTCCATTTGTTGTGAAGATGACAGTAGTCAGGAGACAGAGGGGGAGAAGCAGTGGTGTATCTCTTCCTAGAAGGTGACCTGCTTCTCAGGTCTTTTCTGACATGCAGCCTCAGAGCAGAAGTAACTCTCTCTCCTGGGGTTAAGTAGCCAGGGACAAGTGATCAGTGGGAGTTGTTTCATGACTTGCTGAGCAGAGAGTTGCAAATCACACTAGAAGTGTGAAAATGCATCTAGTTACCCACAAAGCTTGGTGCTAGGAAAACAAAGGAAAACTCAGTTCGAGGTTATGGTTTGCACGAATGAACACAGTGTGGATCAGAGAATTGAAGAGAAGGTTGTACAGAGACACCTTCTAACATCTGCTGGGTGAGCAGAAGAGCAGAGGCTATGCCTGAACAGGAGTCTCAAGAGTTTCATGCTTTCCTATCCTCTCTCATGTGGCTCAGAAACTCACCCAGCAGTTTGTTGGCAGAAGTGGTGGAATTTTCTCTAACAGCCAATTTCAGTCCATGAGGACAGAGAGTTCACTTTTTCTGAGGCAAAAAACCACCCCACCACTGTGTATTTGAGCCTGTCTGGGAGTTCGCATTTTGAGAAAAGAACCAAAAACAGTTGAGTGCAATGTGTTAAAAATACACTTCAGGAGTCTGTGCACCACGTGAAGAAAAAAAAAAAAAAAAAAAAAAAAAAAAAAAAAAAAGCTGTTTATGTGACAAAGGAGAAAGAGGAACACAAAGTTATAGGGGAGTGATAAGCTATAAGATAATGTGACATCAGCAGGGCAGTTTTCAAATGACACCATGTGAAACCAGGTTAGGTGAATGCATCATTGGCATATTACACTGATTCATCTTAGCTGTACAAAGGCAGATACCAACAAGAGAGTTTGGTACTTTTGTGTTCTAGAGTAGCCACAGAGCAGATAAGGCACATAAGTTAAGTGCTTTGGAAACACACACTTTAATCAATCTAACCACCATAGGAACACGCTGGGCTTGAGTGCCTAAGGGATGTAGACAGTCAGGAGTAGCTTGATTGCTGCAGAAACATCTCACCGGGGTGCAGGTCAGTGAATGCTCTGACCTCCTCCTCCATCCCATCTCTGTACCTGTGTTTAACTTGATACATCTCATCCTCTTTAATTTACTGCAGTTCAGAGTTAAGCGTAAGCTCAAGTAATGTCCCCCAAAAAAGTATTTTTTTGGCACAGGCTTATATTTTCCTGAGCTGTCACCCAAGGGGAAAAACATGCCAGATCAGGATGCAGAGAGAGGTCTCTGCACAGAGCAATCCCCATCCCACACAAAAGGGGCGGGAGGTGGGTGAGGGATGAGAGAGGCCAACAAAAAGCAGATCCCAAAGGGTCGAACCTTTCTGGGCACTGTCCCGCAGTCCTTGGCAAGAAGACAGAGGGCTTCTGCTGGGAGTATGCCATCCCAGGGTCCCTGCTTGAACAGAAAAGGGAATGATAGTCTCACAAACCATCACATCCCTCAGTTCCTTCCTCTACATGACATCTCTCCGTTCCCTCCTGCTGTCCCACGCCTCTCTCAAAGCTATTTTGGGACGGCTCAAGCCAGCACCACCCTGCAAGGGAACATCACTCACCTTCCTCTCCCATCTTGGCTATTACACGTCCTTCTCTGCATGATCTTCAGACACGGCAACTCCCTGTCAGCACCCGCCCACACCTCTCCTTGGCACCTTCGCTCCAGAGCAGGGCCAACAACCCCTCTGTGCCCAACTAGACTTCAAACTTACCTTGTTTTTTTTGCAGGGCTGATGTCTCTGGGGCAGTTCAAACTACAAAAGCAGTACACCAGAAAGGCAGATGTTATGGGGGAGATCCTAAACATACCTGTAACTCTGATCACACCAACCACAGGGGGGATTGCCTAAAATCCTGCACCCCTCCAGAGATACACACAACAGCCCTGGGCTGCCCATCATTTCCCTCCTTGACACACTGGAACTTGGACATATTAAAAGTCGTGGAAAGCATACACAACAGCTCAGGCTCTTCTCAGTGATGTCCAATGACAGGACGTGGAGCAATGGGTGCATGCTGAGGCATAGGAGGAAGAAAAACCTGTGAGGGTGACTCCACTGAAATGGGCTGCCCAGAGAAGTTGTGGACCAGAGAATGTCTCCTCCTATGAAGATATTCAAAACCTGCCTGGATGCATCCCTGTATCACCTACTCTATGTGATCCTGCTCTGGCATGGGGATTGGACTAGATGACCTTTCAGAATCCCTTCCAATCCCTAATGTTCAGTGATTCTGTGATTATTATTATTGTTGTTATTATGATTAGTAATATACATGTGTATGAACAGGAGGAATTGTTGAAGAGCATGAGAAATGTGCACTGGAACATGCAACAGAATGCTTCACTATTTTTGCATGGGTCTGTGAGACTGATGAAGCTGCTTTCTGCATGCATGAGCTGCAAAGCACTGGGGCCAGAACTCTTACAAATTCCAGCAACCCCTTCACTGACTTTCCCCTGAATTTACCACCTTTGTAGGGTACAGACTTCCTGCTGCACACTGACTTCGTAGTCCACTCTGCTGCCCAGCACTTCAAAAGCAGATCTATCATGCATCCCTGCCCTCTTCTTGACTTTCCAGCAAGCTAAGCAGTTCTTCCTTGCCTCAGTTGCTCTCTGTTCCTTACAGAAGGTAATCGACCTTTAGGGGAGGACCTTGCCAGAAAAGTAGTGTCCCATCACACTCTTTCCCATCTCCACTCCAACAGGTGACTCCCTATTCATTTTTGCCAGGCAATGAGAGTTCCCAAATGAGGGACAATTGCCTGTCACCTTCTCCAACGTGCACACTCATCACTACTGAATGCTCCCCCATCTTTGTGCAGTCAACCTCCACCATCACAGCTCACAAACTACATACAAGCAACCAGCCCCTTGTTCAAAGCAGAGCCTGTAACATGCTCTGGGCCCAGGAGTTCAACAGATTCCCCAAATAATCACAGTGCACAAAGGAAAAACCACTCTTTCTAAAGCAGGACAGCAGCCTTTCTATTTACAGGGACGCATCGCATTTCTCTTTGCCGCACCACAAGCACACACTTACTGCATGTATTACATTAACTGGTATGAAGAGAACTAGCTTGGTGGTCTTCATCACGGTGGGAATGGAGAAATTCCTGAGGGCTAATCCTATTTGGATGTAAATTCCCTCAAGCACCTCACACTGGAACTTCCTCAGTTTCACCAGCTATGATGTAGACAGAGCTGTAGAGACTTGACCTTTCTTTAACTTAAACACTTTCTACAGGGTTCAAATATTACAATTGCTTTGGATTATTTCTGTTTGCAAGATCCTTTGACTACTGAGGAGGGTGATGTTGTGGTAGGTGATGAATTTCTTCACTTGGTCAAGTTTCTTCATTTCGGTCAAGGAGAGAAGACTGCAAATCTGCGGCAGCAGCAGCCAAAGTGCTACACTCAGATTGCTGCTGTTTAAAACAGCAAAAGCAACCCGTTATGAATTAACAGTGCTTCTGAGAAGCATAAGGCTCTACTTTTACAAGATAAAGTCTATCTAGACAAAGGTAGGGAGGTGTTTCTGCTTGCAGATATGAGTCAGCAACTTTAACATTATGAAAGATTTTTTCCTTTTTTTTTTGTTTGTTTTCTATGTTTCCATTATTGTTTTTTGGTGAAGAAAATGCCCATACACGAATCTCTCAGTTCTGACAGTTTTCATTGAGGATGTATGATGAAGCCATATATGCAAAGCCAGTCCATTTCTAGTAATTACTGAAGCACACTAAAACCATTTTCCACCCCAATGTTTAGCATACTTTTCAGGTGGCTTTTTGGGCTGCAAAATTCAGATTTTGTATTTACATCATAAGCTGTTTGGCTTCAGAGAGAGCAAATACTTTCTGATATCTTCAGAAAGATGCCAGTCCCAATCCTGCCTGAGATCCAGTAGAGCTAACTGATGCACCACACTAGTGCACACAGCTGTCTCATGCTAGGCAGATAACTCAACACTCCAGAAGGCCAGCTAAGGTTGCCCAAGTAAAGAGTCTCTGAAAACGCCAATTGCGCATTTTGTTCCAGCTGGAGGACCAATTGTCCTTGCTTTCACACAAGCCTCAGTGAACAAGCCTAGGTGGAGTGAAGGGTTAACCTTTATGCTTTCATGTACCAACACTGGTGCTCCAGATTTTGCGCAGGGGTATCTGCAAATCACAGCTTTTGAACTCACATACAGCAACTGAGTATGCTGACTGCCAACCTCGTTGCCTTTCCTGTATTAGAAGTATTAATGGCCAAGACCTGAAACACCACCAAGGCAAAGTGACGACTCGGGCAGCAACCACAATGAGGAAATATCTCACTGCATCATCAGATGTGACACGACTGACTGTGGCATGAATCCCTGAAGAGATGCCAGTGTTGGGGTCCAGTCCCAGAGCAGAACACATTGTTCTTCCAGCATTGCACACAATTTTCTCTATTTATAAAAATCCTATAGCCATCCCATGGACAATGTAAGACTAGCTTGATAAATTAGGTGTAGAATAAAGCCCCAGCCCAGCAAGGATATACTGTCTGACAGCTGAGCCACGAATATGCCTGAATTATTTCCTGTTATATGTGCAATCTTACACTCTGCAGGCAGCTGCCAATACCATTTCTGAAGGGTTTTTTTTTTTTAAAGTGGGAAATTTTGTATTTAGGACACAAATCTAGAGAATTTACGTAAGGATGGACCTCCTTTCCAGTGGTTCCCAGTCAAATCAACATTGGTCTTAACTTTGAGTTCAGTGAGGCTGTGATTTTACTATGTGAATTTTTTTTTCAGTTAAATAGTGGATAAATATAAATAGGGTTATACAGGGCTCTGCCATACTGGCACATCAAGTATGTGTACTACCTTTTTTACATATACATTGCAAGGTTCACTCAGGTTTCATAGAAAGACTTCCCCATTCCTAGTGCTAGTGCTTTTACCTGCTCTTTATCAGCATTCTTCACAACTCCCTCCATTTTGCTGTCCCTTTCTAGAGACTGCTATACCAATGGAGTTTGTAACATGTAATAATATAAATCAGGGATGCATTTCCCTAGTTGTTTTCCTGCTGAAATTGTTCTATGGGTATAATCTCTACTATAGACATGGCTGTGCCTGTTACAAAGGTGCTTTGAAAGAGTTGAGTTTATTGTATAGTTTTGGAACACTCCTAGGTGGACACAGAGGCACAGAGGCTGTGGGCTTGGAAGGGACCTCCAGGGATCATCTAGTTCAAGCCCTTTGCCAAAGCAGGGTCACCCAGAGCAGGTTGCCCAGGATTACATCCAGATGGGTTTTTAAAATCTCTATAGACTCTGCAGCCTCTCTGAGCAAGGGGGCTGCATCACGTTAAATAGCCAGGTATACTGATAACTCTGAAGCATGAAACAAAATTCAGATGATAACCCAAACCCTCTCCATTACCCACAAACAACTACCGGCTACATATGTGCATATGTATATGTGAAGGGGACACTCACATATGTGTGTCCACGTGTTCAAGGCAGGGGGAAAAATAAAACACAAGCAGGAACAGCTCATGGGAGTTTCCTAGGGGACTGCTCCACATACAGGGAAAAAGTAGCAAAGGAAAAGTAAAAAGCAGGCTAAAACCAGACATGTATCCATCAACTCAATTAAGACTCAAGGGAAAAAGATAAAGGCTGCTGGGTGGTACAGTGAGTTAATGCTCCTCCAAGACGGAACAGCAGAAGTAACTCTGCTGCTTGTGAGCAGAATTAATGGGTGGTTCCGGACAGGCTGAGCTGCTGCTGCTCAATGACTTGTTAATGGGGAACATGAAGAGTTAGGAAGTAATGAGGACTTTGTCAATACAGCTGTGGATAAAAGTGGGTAAGGAACCACTTAAGGGAAAAACCATCACAAATCTGCAACTACAGATTCTGTGCTTTCCGGTGCTTAAGAAATTACTTGCAATAATTTTGGAAGTGTTATAGAGGCTGAGAAGCAACACAGAACCACAGGACAGATCCTTTCACTAAACCAGAAGCAGTAACCAAGTAAGAAATCTTGGCAGCAGTGGCCTCATCTACACTTTTTTTTTTCCAATTCCCAAGAGAGAATAAACCTAAATAATCCACAGCTGCCTGCAAGGAGAGGCACTGGAGGAGAGCTACTTTGACAGCAAACACCCAGTGCACAATAAATGTCTCCATCATGTCCTGGCTGGGTGCATAAAGGAAAGACTCCACAAACAGGTCCAACCCTGCCTTCTTCATGGTTGTCTTCATGGTGCCTGTGGCTGTTTGATAACCCACCCCAGCAGCACTAGCTTGTGTTGGGGTCAGCAATACAGCCAAAAAAATAGAGGGTTTCTCCCAAAACGACCATCTTGAAAGAAGAATATTAATTTGGTGTGGTCAAACATCCATCTTACAGTTGAGATTGTTAGCTTTTAGTGGGAAATAGTTTCCA